>VDFB02286204.1:0-138834 GCA_007258455.2 Sequoia sempervirens | reverse complement strand
TGAAAAGGGTTTGTAGAGGAGATTCTCAAATTTTGCCAAATATAAACATGCTTTATTTGAATTCCCATTAGGATTATTATTATTCATTTTCTATTAGAATTATGACTAAAGTCCTGATTGATAGGCTAATTAAAACATCTATAACTTTCAAATGGTATCATATTTTTGAACCAAACATGTAAGGGCCACATCTCTATGCTTCAGATACTATAGGATTAAAAAAAAAAATTAAAATTGAATTTCATGAAGTTTTGACCAAGTTAAGGTGGTCGACATACAAGTTTTTATATTTTTAAAAAGTTGTAATAAAAATTCATAATTAATTATTTACTTGGAAAAGAATTACAAAAAAATATGCATCACATCCAAACATGAGTCCTCTACTTATATCTAAAATATCATAAAAAATATTATTATTTTATTATGGTTAGGTGGTCGACAAACACCCATCGCTTATTTTTCTTGAAATTTAAGTAATACCGCATTGAAATTTCAAATTTTCACCAAATAGATTTTGTTTTAAAAAAAATAAACCTAGTAGTTTAGAAACTACATTCAATTTCCCACAGATTCTATTCTTACATGTTTTTGAAATAATATAGATAACTTATTCAAATTTTTATGTCAAGTTGCCTAACTCTGATTTTTCTGAATTTTCATTGCCACTTAAGGGCCTGTTTGGCCCATCATGATCCTGCACATACCCCAATTTTGGGTAAAAAAAATGTCATCAACCACATACCCTACACATACCAATCATATTGCCACTTTTTGGCCCATCATGATCCTGCACATACCCTTGATTACGAACTGGAGCTGCTCAAGAAGATGTAGAGCTTGAGGTAAGGGACAAGGACCGTGAAAGAATACATAGAGTAATTTAACAAGGTCATGATTCAAACAAGACATTTTGAGGTGAATAAGGAGAAAGTTTCCCATTATATTAATGGGTTGAAGTCAAGCATACAGGAAGAATTGGCACTGGTAAGAATGACCACCATTGAGCATGTTTACTATTTTTCTCCAAAGGTTGAAGAATGGTTGAACAAGACATTTGAGAACAAACAATGAGGTGGAGATTGTGGAGGAAAGATCAGTGTGCAATCATATGGAGGTTGAAATGAAGATCAAAAGAAGGGTGAAGATCCAGTAACGGCCAAAACTAGAAAGGAGATAACACCTACCATCCTCATGATCAGAATAATGGAGACCAAAGAGGAAGGGGAAGATCTAGATGAGGACCAGGAAGAGGAGTCTTCCGTGGAAAATATTTCAAATGTGGAGAAGGACATAGGGCCTATGAGTGTCCTCAACATCAAGGAAGGAAAAATAGAAGACCTGGGGGTAATGCACGAGTTGCACATATAGGTGAAGATGTTGAGTCTTCACATTTTGAGGATGCAGAAAGAGGAGAGGTTCTTGTTACCAGAAGAGCCTTGCTAAATGAGGAGAATGAGCTAACTCAAAGGAAGAATTTGTTTCACACCAGATGTAAGTGTGAAGGTAAAGTTTGCAATGTTATTATTGATGGAGGTAGTACTAATAACCTTGTTTCAAAAGAAATGGTTAGTAAGTTGTGGTTGGAGAGAAGAAGGCATCAGAACCCATATCATATTGCTTAGTTGCAGAAGGACCATAAAGCCTTGGTAAATGAAAAATGTCTGGTAAAGTTCAAGATTGGAAATTACCATGATGAGGTATTATGTGATATTATTCCTATGGATGTTTGTCATATGTTGTTAGGAATACCGTGGTAGTTTGATTGATGAGCAATACATGATGGACATGTCAACACCTATTCTTTAACAAAGGATGGAGTTCGTCATAAGTTGAATCCCTTGAAAGAGGCAAAGGAAAAGGTATGCAGTAATGCAATAATTTGTTTGGTTGATGGAAGAAAGTTCCTAGAAGGTATGAATCATGAGCATATGTGTTTTGCATTGATTCCTAGAGTTGATAAAGTAGGTGCTATTGAGGTACCTGTAGAGGTTTCAGATTTGTTGAAAGAGTTTCAAGCTATTATTTTTTATAATGTACCTGAAGGTTTGCCTCCTATAAGAAAGATTAGTCATCAGATGGACCTGATTCCTGGAGCCAATTTTCCAAATTAGGCAGCTCATTGTATGATTCCAACAAAGAGTGAAGAGTTGAACAGACAAGTGTAAGAGTTGTTGTGGAAGGGATTGATCAAAGAGAGTTTGATTCCATGTGCAGTACCTACAGTACTAGCACCAAAGAAGGATGGGGAGTGGCCGATGTGTACAAACTCTAGATCCATCAATAAGATCACCATCAATTATAGATTTCCCTTGCCGAGAATGGATGACATTATGGATTGTTTGAGTGGAGTTGAGTACTTCACAAAGATAGATCTGAAGAGTGGGTATCACCAAATCCAGATTAGATAAGGGGATGGATAGAAGACAACCTTCAAAACTAAGGAGGGCTTGTATGAGTGGCTAGTCATGCCTTTTTGGCTAACCAATGCACCAAGCACCTTTATGTGACTTATGAATGAGGTATTGAAAGAATTTTTAAGAAAATTTGTTATTGTTTATTTGGATGATATTTTGATTTTCAGTAAGACATTGGAGGAACACTTGATGCATATCCAAATTTTTTTTGAGAAACTAAGGGACGAGAAGTTGTTGATTAATTTGAAGAAATGTAGTTTTGTAAAGAGAGAGTTGGTGTATATGGGATTTGTTGTCTCAGTAGAGGGTCTTAAAATGGATCTAGAGAAGGTGAAAGCTATCATTGAATGGCCTACTACGAGGAATGTTACAAAGGTAAGATCATTTCATGGTCTAGCAAGTTTTTATAGAAAGTTTATTAATAATTTTAGTAGTATTTGTGCACCTCTAACTGAAGCGATGAGAGGGGATAGAAAAGAGTTTAAGTGGACTACAGGAGCAGCCCAAAGTTTTGATATGTTGAAGAAGAATGTTATGAAATAACTTGCACAATAGAAGAATATGATAAGAAATATGCTGCAAATACTTGATAATAACTAAGAATAACAAGCCACTTCGAGGGGGAAAACCTCCAAATATCTCTAATGAGAACACACTTCACAACTTGATGATGAAATAAGACTCACAACCTCCTATATATACCTATCTATGCCAAGGATATCACCAAGGCCGACTTAGACACACCTATATAAGACTTAGGCCGACCTAAACAACTAAATAACAATATACTAATGATAATATGACTTAATAGAGAGTTAAGATAGCCACAAGCCGACTATTCATAACCCAATGTACACTAATATTAAGGGCGTAGCATGCCCCCCTTCTTCAAAGAAGCATTGTCCTCAATGCTAATCAAGTTTGGATTCTTTTGAATGAACTCCTCGTCCTCCCATGTTGCATCTTCAATTAGAAAATATTCCCTTGTAATGAGGTAACTTGGAATTTTTGATGTCACCTGCTTCTTCATGTGTGTCTAGAAAATTAACTTTAGCTCCAAGTTGTGTCTTCCCTTTACATAAAGCTCTTGATGGCGATGAATGTGTTCTTCCTTTACTTGAACCTTTTGATGTGTCAAAGAGGAAGAGGTGAGGAATAATGCATGGTTCCCTTGCATTGGTTGAATAGCTTGATTAGGAACTTCTTCTTTATTGTATTTTTCTTTTTCCTTTGTATCTTCTTCATCATCTTCTTCTTCTTTGTCTTCTTGTGCTTCTTCTTCTTCTTCAGGTTCATCTTCTGCTTCTTCTTCTTCTATTGTTGCTTCTTTTTCTTCTTCATATGCCTCTTCTTCTTTTGCTTCTTCTTCTTCTATTGTTGTTTCTTCTACTTCTTCATATGCCTCTTCTTCTTCTTCTTCTTCTTCTTCTTCTTCTTCCTCTTCTTCTTCTTCTTCTTTCACTTCTTCTTCTTCTTCTTCTTCTTCTTCTTCTTTTACTTCTTTTACTTCTTCTTCTAGTTCTTCTTCTTCTTCTTCTTCTTCTTCTTCTTCTCCTTCTCCTTCTTCTTCTTCTTCTAGTTCTTGCCTACTTGAAACCTCCTTTCTTGGTTCATTCATAAAGGTGCTTAACAAGCTTCGTATGATAGATATATCCATCTTAATTGAGGAAACGTCTTCCTTGAACTTATTTATTTCCTCATTATGAGTAATATCCTTGATTGTTTCACCATCCTTATCAGGTGTCTTCCTCGGAGTGACAACATTCTTTTTACCCCTTGTTGCAGGCCCCGTCATGATGGAAACCACTAATGTTGAAATAAATCACACAAATTAAGCTTAAATTCTCTAAAATTTTTATTGTAATCTCCTTTGGTATGTATTCAAAAACCCAATAAAAATCAGACTTCAATCCAACAAGATGTGCATGATATGTAGACTCCAAAAAAATAGTGTAGAAACCTTAATTCTGCAATAATTCACTTAATTCTACTCCAATTCTTCTGAAATATGGACTGTAGCTTCTTCAATATGTTCTTCAAAAACCCTTTAAAAATCAGAAAAAAATTCACCAAAATCTGAAAGATATGCTCTTCCCAAAATCGCCTCCAAAATTGAGAAAAACCTTGCCTCTATGGTGCCAAGATCATGCTTTGATACTACTTGTTATGGAATAACTTGCACAATAGAAGAATATGATAAGAAATATGCTGCAAATACTTGATAATAACTGAGAATAACAAGCCACTTCGAGGGGGAAAACCTCCAAATATCTCTAATGAGAACACACTTCACAACTTGATGATGAAATAAGACTCACAACCTCCTATATATACCTATCTATGCCAAGGATATCACCAAGGCCGACTTAGACACACCTATATAAGACCTAGGCCGACCTAAACAACTAAATAACAATATACTAATGATAATATGACTTAATAGAGAGTTAAGATAGCAACAAGCCGACTATTCATAACCCAATGTACACTAATATTAAGGGCGTAGCAAAGAAAGTTATAGAGCAACCTGCTTTGGCACTTCCATATTTCAATAAGGTCTTTTAGGTAGATTGTGATGCTAGTGGCACTGCCATATGAGTTGTTTTGATTCAAGAAGGTAATCTTGTTTCCTATTTTAGTGAGAAGTTAAATGATCCCAAAAAGAAATTTTTTGTCTATGATCAAGAGTTTATGCTATAGTTCAGGCTTTGAGGAAATGGAGACATTATTTGTTTCCAAAAAAAATTGTTTAATATACTAATCACCAGGCTTTGCAGTATCTCAATAGTCAAGGAAATTTGAATCAAAGGAACTTAAAATGGGTTGAGTTTTTGCAGAGTTATACTTTTGTTTTGAAGCACAGGAGTGGAAGGTCAAACAGAGTTGCAGATGCATTAAGTAGAAGACAAAATTTGTTGATAGAGATGAATATAGAGGTTGTTGGGTTCAATGAACTCAAGAGTTTGTGTCCAGAAGATCTAGACTTTGCAAAAGCTTGGAAGGCTTGTTTAGAGCCGGTTACATTGGAAGATGTGAAGAAGTTTGTACAAAGTTGTAGAGTATGTCAAATGGTTAAAGGAACAAGTTAGAATGCTAGATTGTATCAGCCATTACCTATACCTGAGAGCCATGAGAGGATATTAGCATGGATTTTGTTCTTGGATTTCCAAGGACATAGAGAGGGCATGATTCCATATTTGTGGTGGTGGATAGATTTTCAAAGATGGCACATTTCATTCTGTATCATGTAAGACCGGTGATTTTTTTCATGTTGTAGAGTTGTTTTTTAGGGAGGTGGTGAGACTACATGGTCTACCAAAGAGTATAGTTTTAGACAAAGATACCAAATTTGTTGGTTATTTCTAGAGGACATTATGGAAGAAGTTGGAAACAAATTTGAAGTTCATTTTTGTACACCATCCACAGACTGATGGAAAAATAGAGGTGGTGAATAGGAGTTTGGTCAACCTACTAAGATGCTTAGTAGTAGATAAACCAAAGGGATGGGATTTGATTTTACCACAAGAGGAATTTTCTTACAACAATTCTGTCAATAGGAGCATAGGTAAATCGCCATTCTAGATTGTATATGGAAGTAGTTCAAGAACTGCTTCTAAATTGAGAAAGATGGATAAGGGGGAGAAAAGTAGTGTTGAGGCTGAAGATTTTGTTGAGTGTCTGAAGAATTTGCACGAAGAGGTGAAGAAACATATCAATAAGTTGAAATCACAATATAAGGCTCAAGCAAATCAGAAAAGGAGGTATAAGGAGTTCCAGGTAGGAGATGAAGTCATGGTTCATTTGCGAAAGGAAAGGTTTCCAGTTAGTACATACAACAAGTTAAAGATGAATAATTTTGGACCATGCAAGATCCTAAAGAAGCATGATTCAGGAAATGCTTATGAGGTAGAGTTGCCTAGTGGAATAAACATTTCTCCTATGTTCAACATTGTTGATTTGACAGAGTATCATGAAGGTGATATAGAAGAGGGACTGATAAATGAATAGTTGAAAATTCTAGCACCTACTTTAGAAAAGGAAGAGATAGAAGACATCTCGGATAGCCGGGTGGGTAGAAGCACAAGAAACAGGCAATAAGCAGAGTACTTTTGGATAGCCATGTGGGTAGAAGCACAAGAAATAGGAAATATGCAGAGTACTTGGTGAAATGGAGAGGAAATCTTGTCGAAGATCCATAATGGTTATCTGAGGCGAAGATTAACCCTCTTGGTTTCCCTCTAACTCCTGAGAAGTGATAGGGTCACTTTTCAAATTATCATGAGTGTCTGATCTAAGATCATCCAGTGGTGTAGGGAAATCTTGCATCACCAAAAAAAAATATTTTCTTTATTTTCCTTAGTTGTTTTGAGTCCCATGATGGCACTAAAGGGGTATAAGACTGTCAGGTGTCAAAAATAGAAAAAATGAGCACTTACTCTTTTTAGTAAGTCATCCAAAATGTGCTTGTATGGACATGAAATTTTACCCCGAGGAGCAGAGCTAAAAAACATTTCCGGTTGTGAAAGAATCACCTCAATACCCTACATGGTTTGGGAGAAATTAAAGTTTCCATCCCAGGAAATTTCTCCAATGTGGCTTCAAATTCAAATATAAAAAATTAGAGGCCCCAAAACAGCTCAAAAAGTGGTCAAACCCACCTACAGTGGATTTATGTGTTGTAGAGGTCGTCAAGAGCTTTCCAATGATATGCAATAATAGTGAATCAGACGCCCAAATCAAATGAAGTTGGTCCTCTAAAAAGTGAATTTCATAAAAAATTATTCCTAGGCTAGAAATCATTCGGTGGTACTTTTGGTGCCAAAAGAAGAGGGGAAATTTGATCTTTCTAGAACATTCTAGGGTGGTTATTGGGGAAAATAAAAAGGGTTAAGTGGGGGTTGTAGAAGGTGACCCTAATAGTCAAGATTGTGGCTTCGAAGAGTAGATTTTTTTTTTTTTGAGTTGATTTTTTTGTAATGAATCAAGCCCATGAGGTTGTAGCATGTAAGCTTTGAATTTGTAATTTCATTTTCTGAAAATAATTGAAAGTCAGTCATTTTTTTGTCTCACATTTTCAGTATTGATATATGTTGTGGCTTTTGTGGGTTTTGTGCAGTGTGCCCTCATCATCCATGCATGTTATGAGGGTGAAATCTTCACCTCTTGGATGCCACAACACAAAATCCATATTCCTTTTAGATATTTGAATATTCTCTTCACTTCTTACACATGAGTATCTTTTGGTCCTTCCTGAAACCGTGCTACCAAACCAACTACTTGCATAATGTTAGGTCTTGTTACTGTCACATATAAAGAGATTGCATTCATGAACCTATATCGAGTTTGGTTCACCTCAGAAGATTCATCATTCTTACTCAATTTGCATCCTATAATCATGACAATACTTTCTGGATTGCAATCCTCCATCCTAAATTTCTTCAATATTTCTTTAATATACTTGGTTTGTGAAAATAATATCCTCTTATCTGAGTGAGAAATTTGCAAACCAAGAAAGAAAGGAAACTGACCAAGCATAAAAAAATTTGTTGGATGTTGATATGTGGTTGTCATTGATGTCAACACTATTGACATTAATGTATTAAAGGTTGCATATGTCGAGGATATTGAGCAAATTGTAATAAAATGAGTTGTAGGTTGTTAGTGATGCAGTGAAGTTCAGTTTGTTGGTTAGCTCAGTATGTTGATGATCAGAGGTTGTGGATCAAAGGGTTTGTTGTTGAATATATCTAGTTTATCCATGTTAAGTTTTAGAGATCCACATGAAGATTTGATTGAGTTATGAGCAGTTGTGTTCTGACAATCATTTTGTTGCTTTAGTTGGTGTTCCTGAATGAAGATGATGTGATTCTAGTAACTTCATTTGTTGCGGATGTTTCTATGGTAATTTATGATGTTTGTGGATGTTTCTAGATCATGCTCTACTTGTGTTGCACATCTACATTTATTGTTGTGCTCACGATTGGTGATTTTCTCTTGCGTGTTCATGTTTTTCATGTTCATGGCTGACAAGGTGATGGTAGTGTATTGTGGATCTTTGTGGAATAATTTTTGAAGATGTTTTGTGTTTGAGGATTTTGTTTTGGGTTTTCATTATGTTGTAGCTAACATTGGTCGATTCGCATTGAAAATTATTTATTGTTTTGGGCCGATAGTTTGCATATGTTTTATTATTTTGTTGAAGCCAACATGTAGCAATGTAATCTCTTGTTGGGGATATATATAAGCGATTGTTTATTCCATTTGATGGAATGTGTGTGTATGAGATGTGTGAATAATGTCCTAAACATTCGAAGGCAAAAACAAAGTGTGAAGAAGTGTTCATGTGTTTAATTGGAACTGTAATAAGGCATTAGCATATGCTATTTTCTAAGTTCAAAACCCTATGGATGTAATCCGAATGTTTCTGTAAGACAGTATCTTCCTTTGGGCAGTAAGCCTTGTTGTATTTGAGTAGTGAGCTCTAGGCAGTGTGTATGAATGCATCTGCATTCCCCATTTATTCTTTATACTTTTAACAGGGTATAATCTTGTGGACCAACCTCCACCGTGGTTTTTCCCCTAACAAGGTTTCCACGTAAAAAATATTGGTGTTATGTGTGTTTCTATTGTGTTGATGATTTATGCTTCCATGGTTATTAATCAGATCTGAGAATAAGGTCAAGAAGTTTAATAAGCTTAAATTTCTATGACAACTGATTCACCCCCCCTCTCAGTTGTCTTCCCTTGTGTTGCCAACAATTGGTATTAGAGAAAGTTCCTTGGAAGAAGTTTAATAGCTTGAGGTGATATGGGATGACGACATATAAGAAGGATAGTTTGAGATTTGATGGAACAAATTATTCTCTATGGAAGACTCAAATGGAGTGTCATCTAAGATGCATTGGTGAACCCTACTAGAACATTACAAGGAATAGGTATGTTATCCCATAGAATGGTCCTTCTACTGCTATTGATATTAAGGATGTTGAGTACAATATTAGGGTTAAGGAAGCATTGTTGAGTGCTCTGACTAATTCTGAGATGACAAATGTTATGGATCTGAAGACTTCTTATGAGATCTAGAAAAAGTTGGAAACTTTGTATGAAGGTGATGCTAATGTGAAGATTCTAAGTTGCAAAGTCTGAAAGGGAAATATGAAATGTTAAGAATGGGTGATGATGAGAACATTACTTCTTTCATGCAAAGAGTGAATGAACTTGTGTGCAGTATCAAATGTGCTAGTGGACAATTGGAAGAATCAGAGATTGTTGCTAAAGTATTCTGATCCTTACCTGCTACATACAAAGTCAAAGCTATTGCTATTGAGGAGTTTCAGACTATAACAAATGTAACCAAAGATATGTTGATTGGTAAGCTTATTGCTTTTGAGTTGAGTGAATTTGGTGATGCTCTTCCTAAGACAGAATTTGCATTCAAGGCTACTATTTTTGGAAGGGATAAACAAAGATATGATCTGGGAGAAATTTCTTCTAGAAAGATATTCAAGTATGAGGAGGAAATGAGAGAGATTGAAGAAGAAGAGAGAAAACTAGACGAGCTTGAAGCACTTATTGTCAAGAGAGAAGCCAGAGGAGAAGGTAATTATAAATGGAAGTTTCCTATTAAATGTTTTTCTTGCAATAAGATAGGTCATTTTGCATTAAGGTGTCCGGAAAGAGTTCCTAAGTCAAGACCTAACAAGCCTAGATTTCAAAGGAAGTGCTATTATGTTGTTGATGAAGGTGTGATAGATGATGAATCTAATAAAGGGAATGTAAGTGAGGATGAATGGGTATTTATTGCTATCAAGGAAAATAATCCTATGTCTATTGAATTTGCTAATTGTACAAATGTGGAGAAATCCCTATCTGCTCAAGTTGAAGAGAAAGATAAATGGGTGAATGACAGTGGATGCTCTCATCACATGGCAGGTGATAAAAGCAAGTTTGTGATCTTAGAAAATTATGATGGTGGTGTTGTAATATTTGGTGATGACAAAGCAAGTGTAATTTGTGGCAAAGGATGCATTTCTCTTGATGGTAAGAATAATACTGATGATGTCCTATATGTGGAAGGTTTGAAGCATAATCTTTTAAGTGTTGGACATATGGTAGATAAGGGATACAATCTTCAATTCAAGGATGGAAAGTGTAGAATATTGGGAAGTTCCAAAAATTTGATTGCATCAAGTACAAAAACAAAAGGTAATATCTTTCACTTGAGTGTTGCTAGTAAAAGTTTTCTTATTGCTCAAGTTGATGATTCAAGTTGGTTGTGGCATAGGAGAATGTGTCATGTAAACTTTGATAATATTATCAAGATAATTTCTACTCAAGTTGTGAGAGATGTTCCTAAGTTGATAAAGCCTACTAATGCTATATGCAAGGAATGTCAGTTAGGGAAGCAAACTAGAGTTTCATTTCAAAGAAAACAACATTGTTCAAATGAAGTGTTGGAGCTTGTGCATACTGACTTGTGTGGTCCTTCTAGAGTCATAATTTTACAAGGATATAGGTATTTCATGTTACTTATTGATGATTATTCCATAATGATGTGGGTTACTTTCTTAAGGAAGAAATCTAAAGCTCTGGAAAAGTTCAATACTTTTTAGGCTATGGTTGAGACAAAGACAAGTATGAAGATTAAATGTTTAAGATCAGATAGAGGAGGTGAATTCACTTCTGGTGATTTTAATTCTTTTTATGAAGAACATGGGATAAAGAGACAATTATCTGCACCGTGGACCCCTTAGCAAAATGGAGTTGTGGAAAGGAAGAACGAGACAATTGAAGAAGTTGCTAGAACTACAATGTTGGAAGGAAATGTCCCTCATATCTACTAGAGAGAATTTGTGAGTACTGTTGCTTACACATTCAACCGAGTACAAGTCAAAGGTGATATTGGTAAGACTCCTTATGAGATATGGTATGGTCATAAGCCTATTGTTAGATACTTCAAAATATTTGGGAGTAGATGCTATATCAAAAGAGATGAAGATATAGGAAAGTTTGATGCTAGGAGTGATGAAGGAATGTTTCTCGGTTACTCTACTAAAAGCAAGGCCTACCGATGCTACAATAAGAGATTGAGGAAAATGGTTGAAAGTGCAAATGTAAAGGTTGATGAAGACATAATTAGACCATCTAGAACCTATGGATATGATTCAGATGATCAAAATAACAATTCAGATAAAAGGAAAGAAAGTTCAAACTTCAAATCAAGTTCAGATCATTTTGATGAATCAAGAAAATCAAGAGGAACTAGTGAAAGTGTAGAAGAGATATCACAAGAGCCTGAAGTTCAAGAACATCCTAAGAATCCAAGGTATGTAAGACTAAATCATTCAAAAGATCAGATCATAGGTGATAAGAACAAAGGTGTTTAGACTAGAAGAAAAATTGTAGAAGAATACTATTTGATTTCAAAGATTGAGCCTACTAATGTCGCATGCAAAGATGAACATTGGGTAGAAGAAATGAAAGAAGAACTACAATAGTTTGAGAAGACTGATATATGGATTCTTGTTCCTAGACCTAAGGACAAAAATGTAATTGGAACTAAATGGGTCTTTAGAAACAAACTAAATGAGCAAGGTGAAGTTGTTAGAAACAAAGCAAGGCTGGTGTGTAAAGGATATTCTCAGATGGAAGGAATTGAATTTGAAGAAACTTTTGCCCATGTTGCTAGGACTGAAGTTGTGAGACTATTTCTTGCTTATGTTGCTTACAAAAACTATAAGGTTTATCAGATGGATGTGAACTCAACATTTCTAAATGCAAATTGGAAGAAGTATATGTTGAGCAACCTGATGAATTTCAATTGATTGATCAAGGAGATATGGTTTGTCAGTTGAAGAAAGCACTATATGGACTCAAGAAAGCCCCAAGAGCATGGTATTCCAGATTGGACAAGCATTTGTTGAAGCTTTGGTTTAATAAAAGGTACTGCTGATAGTAATATGTATTTTGAGATTGATCATGATAAAGATTTGATTGTTGAAGTCTTTGTTGATGATATCATTTTTGGAGGAGATGATGGTTTGTGCATGAAGTTTGTTGATGAGATGCAGAGTGAGTTTGAGATGTCTATAATTGGAGAGATGAAATTATTTTTGGGATTGCAAATTACTCAGCTAGATAAAGGGAACTTTATATCTCGGTCCAAGTATATGAAATAATTGCTAAAGAAGTTTGGTATGGAAGATTCAAAGCTAGTTGGTACACCTATAGTGACCGGATGTAAGTTGACACAAGATGATGATTCCCCAAAAGAAAATCAAACTAGATACAGATTGATGATTAGTGGATTTCTCTATTTGACTCAAACTAGACTTGATATCATGAATGTTGTATGCATTGTTGCAAGATTTCAAGTTGATCCTAAGGAATCTCATGTGACTGTTGTGAAGAGGATTTTTAGATACTTGAAGGGGACAATTGATTTTGGCCTATGGTATCCTAGACATGATAACCTTACTTTGAGTTTCTTTATTGATGTTGATTGGGAAGGAGATGTGAATGACAAAAAGAGTACCAGTGGTGGTGCATTTTCTTGGGAAAGAAGTTAATTTCATGGTTAAGTAAGAAGAAAAATGTCATTTCTTTATCTATTGCAGAAGCATAATACATTGTTACTGCTAACAATTATACTCAAGTATTGTGGATGAAGCAGATGTTGAAAGATATCAAAGTTGTGTATGATGAACCTATTGCTATATTCAGTGATAATTCAAGTGAAGTTAACATTTCTAAGAATCTGGTGATGCATTCAAAGACCAAGCATATATCTATCAAGTTTCACTTTTTTGAGAGAGAAGGTGAGTGAAAAGGAAGTTAGACTGGAGTATGTGCTTGCTAAGGAATAGATTGCAGATATATTTACCAAGACTTTGCCTAAGGATACTTTTGAGTATCTCAGAGGGAAGTTAGGGGTGATTACCCCTCCTAATCAAAACTAAGATGCATTGACTTGCATTAGTCTATGCATTTCATAGTCATATCTTGATCCAAATTGATGTTGTGGTGGTTGCTACTCAAGGGGAGTAGTCAGATGTTCATATATGTGGTTCAAAGCTTGTGTGTATCCTTGTCATTGATGTCAAAGGGGGAGAAGAGTCATGTGAAAAAATTTGTAGGGAGAAGAGTCATGTGAAAGAGTTGAGGAGAAAAGAGTCAAAATCTATGGGAGAGAAAATGCTAAGAGATAGTTGTGTTGATGGTGTTTTTCACATCATGTGTTTCCATCAATGCCAAAGGGGGAGATTGTTGGATGTTGTTGATATGTGGTTTTCATTGATGTCAACACTATTGGCATTAATGTCCTAAAGGTTGTATATGCTGAGGATATTAAGAAAATTGTAATAAAATGAGTTGTAGGTTGTCAGTGATGCAGTGAAGTTCATTCTATTGGTTATCTTAGTACATTGATGATCATAGGTTTTGGATTAAAGGGTTCTATTTTGAGTATACCTAGTTTATCCACGTTAAGTTTCAAATATCCACATGAAGATTTGATTGAGTTATGATTAGTTGTGTTTTGATAGTCATTTTGTTGCTTTAGTTGGTGTTCCTGAATGAAGATGGTGTGATTATAGTAAGTTTAGATGTTTTGGATGTTTCTCTAGTGATTCATGATGTTTTTGGATGTTTCTAGATCACACTCTATTTGTGTTGCACGTCTACATTGATCGTTGTGCTTGTGATTGGTGATTTTCTCTTGAGTGTTTATGTTTTTCATGTTCATGGTCGATAAGGTGATGGTGTGTGGATCTTCGTGTAATAATTTTTGAAGGTGTTTCATGTTCAATGATTTTGTTTTGGGTCTTCATTATGTTGTGGCTGACATTGGTCAATTTGCATTGAAAATTATTTATTGTTTTGGGCCGACAATTTGCATATGTTTATTGCATATCTCTTGTTGTGGATATATATATAAGCGATTGTTTATTCCATTTGATGGCATGTGTCTGTATGAGATGTGTGAATAATTTCCTAATCATTCAAAGGCAGAAGCAAAGTGTGAAGAAGTGTTCATGTGCTTAACCGAAACTGTAATTAGGCATTATCAGATGCTATTTTCTTAGTTCAAAATCTTGTGGATGTAATCTGAATGTTTCTATAGGATAGTGTGTCTTTCTTTGGTCAATAAGCCTTGTTGTATTTGAGCAGTGAGCTTTAGGTAGTGTGCCTGAATGCATGTGCATTCCTCATTTATTCTTATTTATACTTTTAACAAGGTATAATCTTGTGGATTGACCTCCACTATGGTTTTTCCCCTAATAGGGTTTCCACATAAAAAATATTGGTGTTATGTATGTTTTTGATGTGTTGATGATTTATGCTTTCATGGTTATTAATTAGATCTGAGAATAAGGTCAATAAGTCTAATAAGTTTAAATTTTTATGACAACTGATTCACCCCCCTCTCAGTTGTCTTCCCTTGTGTTGCCAACAATTTCAAACTCCTTTTGCATGTTCATTGCAAACTCATGACACATCTTATCATTGCTAGCTCCAAAAATAATGTCATCCACACTACAACAATAAACTAATGATCACTTTAGTTTTAATGTATAGACTCTTTTTAGTAATACCCTTTTTGAAACCCTACTATTGTAGATACTTGTCCAATCTTGAGTACCAAGCCTTGGGGGCTTGTTTTAGTCCATAAAGTGCCTTCTTTAGCCTACATACATAGTCCTCATTCTCTGATAGGAGAAACCCTTATGGTGGTTCGATAAAAACTTCTTCCAAGTTTCCATTAAGAAAAGTTGTTTTGACATCCATTTGATAGACTTTAAAATTCTTGAAACAAGCGAATGTTAAAAACATCCTTATAGCCTCCATATGTGCAATAGGGGAAAAAGTTTCTTTCAAATCAATTCCTTTTACTTGAGTATATCCCTTGCACACTAATCTTTCCTTGTTCCTCACAACTTGGCCATCCTCATTCAACTTGTTCCTGAATACCCACTTAGTGCCAATCACATTTTTATCCTTAGGTCTTAGGACAATTTCCCAAGTTTCATTCTTCTCGATTTGATCTAATTCTTCTTCCATTGCTTTTACCTAGTGATTGTCTTCTTGGGATTCCTAAAAAAAATTGGGTTCCATTTTAGAGAGTAAGCACAAGTTTGTATGTTCAAATGGACTAGCTACTCTCTTGCTTGTTTGAATTTTTGTATCTCTACAACCAATTATTAGATTTTCTAGACGATTCTTTTAAACAAATCTGGATGGAGTCTTGGGTGGTGCTCTTGATGGATTTTTTGGATTTCTTTGTCCAACTTCTCCATTTTCATCTTCTTCCTCTACTTCTTCATCTTTAACACTATCTTCGTGATCAACTTGTGTCATTTCCTTTTGATGCATTTCTTCATCAACTCTTGTATTTGCACTTTCAATCATTTTGTGCGATCTTTTGTTATAGCATCTAGAGGCCTTCTTTCTTGTAGAGTATCCAAAGAAGATACCCTCATCACACCTAGAATAAAATTTTCCCCTCTTCATCATCTCACCTAATATAGCATTTTCTCTCAAATACCTTAAAGTATTTCACCAATGCATACCTTCACTTCCAAATTTTGTATGGAGTTTTTTTATTGTTCACCTTAATTTGTGCTCGATTTAAAACATAAACACCTATATGCACTACTTCTTTCTAGAAGGTGCAATGAGCTTAGAATAATTCAACATTGTTCTTTCCATTCCGTGGACTATCCTAATTTTCCTCTCAACAACTTCATTTTTTTGTAGAGTTCTTGTGGTTGAATATTGTCTTTTTATTCCATATATACCATTTATAGAATTCTTCAAACTCATTTGAGGTGAATTCTCCACCTGTATCATATCTTATCCATTTGATTCTCAAACGAGTTTCATTCTCTACCAAAGCTTTAAATCTCTTAAACTTCTCAAGAGATTCAAAATTTTCTTTTAGGAAGGTAATCCAAGTCATCCTAGAATAATTATCTATTAATAATATGAAATAGCTCTCAAGCTTTTTTTCCTTGTTGGCCCACATAAGTTAGTATGTATAAGTTCCAAAGGATTTGATGTAGAGTACTTTGATTAGAAACCTGACTTTGTTTTCTTTCCAAATTGGCATTATTTGCAAATAGTATTAGGGGGCTTTGCTATCTTCAACATGTCTCTTATGGCTTACTTATTGCTAATCTTCACAATGTTATCAAATTTAAAATGTCCCATCCTTTTGTGCCACAACCAACTCTCATCTCCGTGTGCCATGTAGCATTTTTCTCTGTTGACTTCACTAAGAATATGGAGATTATTTGCAGTTCTAATAGTATTTGTAAAAAGTTTCCTTCTTCTTGTCTTTCTAATTTCACAACCACTAGGATGAAATGTGAGTGTGTGCCCTTGATCACATAATTGACTCACTCTTAGAATATTATGCTTCAACCCTTCAACACATAATACATTTTCCATCCTTTTCTTTCTATTTTCAAAACTAAGAGTGACTTTTCCTATTATTCTTTCCATAGCATTATCTCCTTTAAAGTAAGGAACTTTATTTTATCCCTTGTCATGTGGCTAGAGCATCAATATACCAATGATTTCCTTCATTTTGCACATGAAAGGCTACTTGTACTAGTATTGATTTATCAATCGTTTCATGTTCCTGCCTCTTCTTCCAAACTTTTTTAGATTCCTCTTTTGGCTTCTCATGAACATCCTTGTTTTGTTTCAGAGATATAACAAAATCACTTCTGCAGGAGTGTGTTGTATGACAAAAATTATTACACTTGTATCACATGATGCTATAGTCCATTAAAGGTGCAAATGGATTATAGTTCCTTTTTAAGAAACTAAACTTCATCCTTGCAAGAACTCTACAACCCATCGCTTTATGACCATATATATTACAAAAGAAACAATAGCCATAAAATGAATGTTGAAACCTATTCATTTGTACTTGCATTTGAGGAAATGGTATTCTGAAATCTTCAATGTTACCTTCATGAGGGATACTAGTTTTGTGAGTGATAATACTTTCTCTCTTCTTGGAACTATCACCATTGATGGAGCTATTGATAACATTTGCATACCCTTTGGAATTCTCTTCATTTGTCTTCTTTGGTAAGTTTGTGGTCTTAGAGTTTGAGCCTTCTTTGATGATCTTCTATTTTTCTTCAAATCCAAGGCTAGTCTTGATGAAAGGTGATCTTTGCGAGTTGATAACATCCTCCAAAATTTTAGAGATCCTTTCAAACTGCATGCTTTGATTTAATTGATTATTCAACTTCTCCAACTCCTTCCTCAAGGAAACAAATTCATGCTCCAATTCCTTTCACTCCAATTCCTTTTCCTTTAGCTAATCTCTTATAAATCCTTCAATTCATTTTTCTTCCTCAATTTGCATCTTTAGGTCCATGATAATCTTTTTTGATTCTTCAATACTTTGAGTTTATTTCACCTTAGTTTCACTATCTTCTCGAATTTATGACTTTAGCCTTGAATTTATCTTCTTGAGCTTCTCAATCTTATGATAAGAAAATTGGAGTTCTTTCTCATTATCCTCTTCTTCATCATCATCAGTATGTTCTTCATTTAAATATTCTTCTTCTTCTATTTTGTATTCATCATCCTTAGCTTCTATCTCCATGAAGAGTATTTCTTCTCTATCCCAATCGGAGAGGTTTACACTACTTCTTTGGATGAGCTACTTGTTTCTTAGATGTAAAGACTCTTCTTATGTCTTAGAAATTTCTTTTCATACTTGCCTTGTGTTCTCCTTTTCTTTTTATAGTGATATTTCCTTCCTTTGATTTTTCTATATTTTTATTCTTCACTACTCGCTCTCGGCTTAAGGACATTTGAAAGAAAAATGGCCTAAATTACCACAATTGAAGCATTTAAGAGTATACTTACCTTTGTGTTTTCCAATTCCTTTCTTATGCTTCCACACAAAGTGATCTTCCTTTTCATTACTTGAACTTTCACTTGATTTGTATCCTTTTTTCTTCATCTTCTTGGATACTTTGAACCTAGTTGATTCTTGTTTTGATGCTTCTCCTTCTCTATCCTCATTTCATATGCTATAAGGATCCCATATAACTCATCCATATTCAAAGTGTCTAGATCCCTCATTTCCTCAATGGTAGAAAATTTTGCATCAAACCTCATGGGGAGAGATCTTAAAACCTTTTGCACAATTATTGCATCCTCAACTTTCTCTTCAAGACCACAAATGGTATTTGACTATTTCATCCACGTGAAGTAGATATGCAATGATACCTTCCTCAACCTTCATCTTTTAACTCTCAAATTGTCTCTTTTGGGTTTGAAGCTTGATCTTCTTAACTTTTTCATCTCCTTCATAAATGTTTTTCAACTTTTCCCACATGTCACCTATTTTCAATGCATAAGTTTCACAAACTATGATTCAAATAATCCACACAATATTGCATTTTTGGATTTGGAACTGTTATGACTTGCCTTCTTTTTGACTTGGTCCATTATTGGGGTTGTAAGTGTCTAGGTTGTAGGGGTTGTAGGATGAAGCACGAGAAGTTGTCATCACACTATCACCTTTTTTTCATGACATATCTATGAGATGCTTATGGAGGGAGGCAACCCCATGGATTGATGAAATTGGTTGTGGTTGTGGAAATTCTTGCAATATGAGCTCACTCATTTGGGATACATCATAGAAAGGGGGATAATTATCTCCCTTTCTAATCAATTGTTCAAGAAAATAATTTATATTCATGTCAAGAAGGAGATCTATCAAGGCTTGTGTTTCATTATGAAGAAACTCTTAAGACCTTAGCAAGAATCTAGTTAGGTTAATAAAATTTTGTATTCATTACTTGTATCTTAATATTTATTGTTCATTATTTGTATCCTAGCAATACCCATTACTAGACACAAAGGGGTTTCCATTGAATTATATGAGTCTCCTTTCTTGTAACCTAGTTATGTAGGACATACACCAAAGGTTTTAATTTTGGGGTTGATGTTTTATTTTATATTTTTGAAATTTGAATTTTGGTGTACATGCTAAGGATTAATTTGTAGTAATTTAATTTTATTGAGGTCAAAGGTTTGATGGGTTGATTTGAGGGGGGTGGTTTGATTTGTTAAGACAAAATATATTTTATTTAGGAACTAGGTGGTTATAAATTAAGATTCTTTGGTGATCAATACCTTGGGTCAATTTAGATGTTTCATTTCCCTACTATTGAGAACAAGGTGAAGGAAAGCTACAATATGAGCTTATGCAAGTGAATTCAAATCTGAAAATTAGATTAACAAATCAAATTTGAATATGTGATTATAGTGTACATCACAATATAAAAACCAACAAACAAAATGTGACACCAAATTTATGTGGAGAAACCCTTTTGGGAATAAATCCACATGAAAAAAAAGGAAAGCATATTATTAATCTTCAAATGAGAGTATAGAATAATATACTCCACTACTAATCTCTAATCAACCTAGAAACACCCAGTTACTTGCAAGAACTCAACATGAAACTACCATCTCACGGACCCAATTTATAGAAATTGTGGGAGGTAAAACCATGAATGGTAAACCAAAACAAGAGCTACAAAAACCACCTTCAAAAAACCATGCCCCTCTTCATGGACAAATAAAATACATAATAAATATTAAATGGAATTACAAGACTCCCACATGGGCACCTAGCCCATAGCCTATCCAACTCTTGACTTTTTGGATGCTCTAATGACCTTTTTTCTTCCTGATGGAACACCAACAAACACCTTTTATTCTCCAATAATGGGCTCCCAAGAGAGATTCCTTATCCATTTTTTATGTGTAACCTCCATTGAAATTAAATCCTCTCTTTAAAATATAATTACAACATTTCCAAAATTTAATAGTTTTCTCACATGTCCCCTAGAACACATTCCAAGGAACATGGAGACAAGCAAATGACATAGGATTACAAGGTTAATTTCACCTTATCCTAACATTATCCCAATTTATATTATACATTGTAATTACATCCAAGAGAAAAATAATAAAATCAAGTATAGTGATCAAGGCCCATGGCCTTTCTGCACCAAGAGAACTTATTTGTGGTCATTGGCTTCATAAGAGAATCCACAACATTATCCAAAGTGTCAACCTTTTTAATCAATACCTTACCATTCTCAACCATCTCTCACACAAAGTGATTCTGGACATCAACATGCTCAGTACGAACATGATACATAGGATTTTTGGTCAAACAAATAACACTCTATTTATCATATACAATCCTCACTACCCTGCAATCAAAACCAATGTCATTACCAAGCCTCTGCAACCATACCGCCTCCTTAGAGGCATGTGTAGTAGCTATATACTCTACTTCAATGGTGAAAAATGCAACTATAGGTTGCCTCATACTCATCCAACTCACTGCACCTCCAAACAAAAGTAAATACATAGCCACTTGTAGACCTTCGACTATCCAAGTCACTTGCCCAATCTGCATCAACAAATCCCTATATATACATTGAGTTGACCACATCATCAGTAGCATGATAAACCAAACAATAATCAGAAGTACCTCACAAATATCTAAACACCCTCTTAACAAAATTCCAATCCTCTCTACTAGGGTTAGACATAAACCCGCTTAGAACTCCCATTGCTTGGGCTATATGTGGTCTAGTGCAAACCATTGCATACATCAAACTACCAATGACACTAGCATAAGGAACCATAAACATATTCTCAAAATCATCATCGGAATTAGGAGACATATTTAAGCTCAATTTAGTACCAATCAGAAATGAAATAATAATTCGCTTATAGTCATGCATATTAAACCTCTGCAAAATGGTATCAACATGTATGACTTAACCAAATATTTATGTGACTTTGATCTCTACTAATCTACATCCCAATAATATATTTTTTAGCCCCCAATTCCTTCATATCAAATATTCTAGAAAGTTGTGTCTTGAGCTCACTAATCATCACCTTGATGTTACCAATAAACAACATATCATCAACATAAAAGACAATAATTTGAATATGATCATCAATAACCTTAATGTACACACAATGATCCTCATCACTCCTAAGAAAACACAACTTCAATGAAAAAGCATCAAAATTCAAGTACCACATCCTAGGTGATTGTTTCAAACCATACAAAGATCTCTTCAACCTACAAATAAGTTGCTATTTTCCTTTCACAACAAAAATGTCAAGTTTTCACATATAAATTTCCTCCTCAAGATCCCCATGCAAGAAAGTAGTTTTAATAGATCCATTTTCTCTATCTCAAAATCACAAGCATCAACATTAGATAATTGGAATCTAATAGAAGATGAATTTACAATAGGAGAAAGAATTTCACCAAAATCAACTCCTCTTTAGGAGTATCCCTTAGCCACTATCTGGTCATCCATCACTCTAACCAACCATCTACTCCAAATTTATTTTTAAATACCCATTTACATCCAATGGGATTCCTTCCTTTGGGAAAAATAAAAATATCTTGGGTGTCACAACTATCTAAAGTCATGATCTCTTCCTGCATGTCTTATAACCAAGATTCACTTTCCTTCGAAGAGAGATCCTCCCTAAAAGATCTAGATTAATCATCAATACTTAACAAATAAAATACATAATGCTAATCTAATGGGCTATACTTGTCAATTGGATTTCATTACCTTGTGGACCTACCTATTCTTCTTCTGTGTGCTCATTCTACATATCCTCTAAACTATCTAAATGTTCTTCTTCATCATCCTTAGATTCATTTGATTGTTCTTCTACATGTGCATCTTCATGCTTCTCAACCTTTATCTCAAAGTACACTATCTTTGTCTTATCTTTCTTCTTTGGTTGTTCTTCTCTTGAGTAAGCTCTAAACTCCCTAAAAATCACATGTATAGAAAATATTAGTTTATGAGTTAAAGGATTACAAATCTTATAACCTTTTACATTCTCATAGTAACCAACAAAGATGCATTTTTGAGCTCTTGGATCCAATTTAGATCACTTCTCTTGAGGTGAACAAAATCCTCATAACAAAAGACCCTTAAGTGTGAAACAAAAGGATTTCTACCTATCCACACTTCACAAGTTGTTTTATTGATAACATCTAAACAAGGATATATATTAATCAAATAACAAGTAGTACCAACCACTTGTTCCAAAAACATTTATCAATATTAGCACCACTTAACATTCTCCTAGCTCTTTCCATCAAGGTTCAATTCATTCTTTTTGCTACCCCATTTTATTGGGGAGTATAAAAAGTATTCTTTTGTTGAACAATATTTGCATGCTTATAGACCTCATCAAATTCCCTAGAACAATATTCACCCCCATTGTTGGATCTCAACACTTTTGTCTTATAATTTGATTGCTTCTCAACTGAGGCCTTAAATTCCTTAAACTTATGGAAAGCTTCAGATTTAGAATGCATAAAATAAATCCATGTATATCTTGAGACATCATTAATGAAAGAGACATAATATCGAGATCTACCCAAAGATTCAACATCCACTTTTATGCATACATCCAAATGAATGATCTCTAATAATCTCTTTTCCTTATTAGTTCCATTAGGAAATGAATATCTATTATGTTTAACGAACACACGATACTCACAAAAATCATTTTTTCTAATAGAATAATTAGAAATACTATCAACCAAATTTTTATTAAGAATGGTCTTAAGACCTTTTTCACCAATGTGACCCAATATATGGCACCACAACATACATGAATTTTTAGTGCTAGTTACATTGGAAGAGTTACATAAATTAGAGACATTTAGCCCCAAAAAAGTCCCTATCCAAGATCATTTAGCTATCACTAAACTCCCTCTTACCAACCTACAACTAGATCTATCAAATGTCACATGCATTCCAAAATCATTCAACTTTGATGTTGAAAGTAAATTTCTTGCAAGCTCTAGAATATGTAAAAAATTATCAAGATATTTAATCCTCCCATCACTAAAAAAAAACTTTACCTTTCCCTTACCAACAATCTTAATAGTTCTATTATCACCAAGGAAAACATCTCCCCCATCATATGCTTTGTAAGTAGTAAAGCACTCCTTGTGAGGAGTCAAATGGTAGGAGCAACCTAAATCAATAAGCCAAGCATCATTACTAATAGAGTTAGTTGAAATAAACAAAGCATCCTAATCATCATTGAAGGAATTTTCCATGGAGGAATCAACATTATTTTTCTTGTTCTTACACTCCTTCACATGCCCTCTTTTTCCAAAATTCTAGCACTTTACTTTGATCTTTTTAGAGGTCTTAGAATGCCCTTTAGAATTATCCATATTTTTATCCCCTTTAAGCCAAGCTCTCTTTGTACCTTCTTTGCACATGCAAGGCATCTTGGGATCCAACATTCATACACTTTCTCCTCATCTCCTCTGATAGAAGTATGAAAATAATGTTATCCATTTTTGGCTTTGCATTACCACTACTTATGGCAACAATTAGATTTTTTCAAGATTTGGGCAAAGAACAAAGAAACAAGATACTTTTATCTTCATATTCTAATTTAACATCTACTGATGCAAGCTCAATTATTATCACATTAAATGGTATGAAATAGACCACCATCTTTCACTTTTAATGAATATAACCATCTTTTGAGATACAACTTGTTAGACAAATTTTTAGTTTCATAAACATCATCTATCCTCTTCCACAACTTTTATGTGATGTCTTTTGTGGAGACATTCAAAAGGGTGGAGTCTGTGAGACAAAACCATATGGTTCCTCATTCCTTCTTGTCTAAATTTTTCCAATCTTCATCAAACATTACATCAAGTTTACTCTCTTGTGAAATTGACAACCACTAATCTTTCTCTTCAAGGAGATCCTCCATATTCAGTTTCCACTTCTCATAGCCTAGGCCATTGAATTTCTAAATATCTTGGTGAGAGATAGAAGCCATGGTAAACAATCCTCTTCACAATCTACAATATACCACAAAACAAAATCTTACACTATAACCAAAAAACCTGCAAAACTTAAGAGAAAGGTGTTCCCTTCTTTATAGAACCGTTAACTTTGATACCAAATGTTGACAACAAGGTGAAGAAAAGCTACAAATGAACTTATGGAAGTGAATTTAGATCTAAAAATTAGATTATCAAATAAAATTTAAACATGTGATTGCAACATACATCACAATATAAAAATCAGCAAACAAAATGTGACACCAAATTTACATGGAGAAACCCTTTTAGGAAAAATCTCCACACGAGAAAAGATGGAAATTATATTATTAATCTTCAAATGAGATTACACAATAACACACTCTAGTATTGATCTTTGATCAACTCGACAACACCTAGTTATCTGCAAGAACTCAACATGAAACTACCATTCAAGGCTCCAATTTATAGAAATTGTGGTAGGTAAAACCATGAATAGTAAACCAAAACAAGAGGTATAAAACCACCTACAAAAACCCATACCCCTCTTCATGGACAAGAAAAAGCCATAATAGAATATTAAATGGAATTATAAGACTCTCACATGGGAACCTATCCCATAGTCTATCTAATTTCTTACTTTTTAGAAGCTTCAATGAACTTTTATCTCTTTGATGGAACACCAAAATGGTGTATGGTGAGCCCAAGCTTGCTTGCACAATCTTTTAGAGAATCCTTCACTATCTCCTTCCTAGAACCTGCTACCAATGGTTCTTGTTGAGCTTGGGTGATTAACCAAGCCCTTCTCTGACTCTTCTCAAAGAGTTTTCCACTTGTGCTTAGCTTAGGAAGTCCAACACCATTTGAAATTGCAACTTTTCCCTCAACACCTAGAAGGATCTAAGTGTCATCTTCACCATCTTACTTGAACTGCTTGCAGGGGAGTTGGAGACACTGTTTCCTTGAATTTCACATCCACTTGAATACATTTTGGAGGTTCTTTAGCTTTCACTTTACCCAATCTCAAGATCTTGCCTTGAAGAGGCCTATTCTCTACTAGCCCTTACCAGCTGGTTTTTGGCTTTTCCTACCCAACCTCTCCATATGACCTAGCAAAAAAATGTCACTTTTAGACACCATTTTTGGAGCTTTAAATCTTTCACTAGGTTTCAGACCCCTACCTCATCCGTACAGTGGATTCCTATGATTAAGGACAAATAGGCTAATTAGGCCTAATTCTTAGGGTTTCAAAGATTTCTTGTTAACTTCTCACACCAGTGGATTGTTCAAGCTTCCATCACTTTCATCATGTCAAACTATGACCAAGACCTCCCTAAAACTATATAGGTTCCGTACTATACCTTCTCCCTTGCCTTAGTTCTTCAACTTTTACCTCTCAAACCTCTAACTGGGAAGTCCTAGCTCGCCTAGGGTTTGATTTTAAAAACACTTGCTTGGCTTTTTGGATCTCCTACTGCTAAATATGTACAAAGGCATGGCTCCCCTATCATTTCCATCCAAACTCAGGAAACCTCTGTGGTCAGATTTCATGGGGGAGCCATTTATTGACTGACTGCTCAAAACTGGAATTACAAACCCTCTAAACTCTAATCTAAGGATTCAGATCAACAACTCTACTCTACTCAACTTGAATACAAAATTACTCAACTTGAATACAAAATGAAGGTGAATCAAATATATTCTAAGAACACATATATAGTGCTAACTCAGAGTATACAACACCCATGATAGCTCTGTTTTGCAAAACACACGAGAAAAATAGAAATCTGCTAAACTTCCTTCTATTCCTTCACACCAAAAAATTGGTTTACAATGATAACTGACTGCTTTCTACGAACCACACATTTTCATAGATGTATTTTCCATAATTCAAGGGGAGTTGCTCGACTCCACATCCCTGATTTCAAGGGAATCCAATATAACAATGTTGCATGCAATTCCACAAAAATTGCCATGCAACTTTACAACAACATTTTGCAACTTCCACTATGTCATGATCCCGAATCTTTGGACCTCTAACACCTTGATTACGAGCCACCAACATCTTAACTACCTCTTGGCATCTTCAAACAATGAGGATGTGGTGATAACACATTTAAAGCTCATCCTTCCAACACAAACTGTCCAAAGCTAAATAAAGCAACATTTATGAACAATGATTCACTAAGATGAATTAGTCCTAATGACTAACTCACCACACTCCACCAAGACCTTCTACGGTCCAAACTAAACAAACAAACACCCTGACTTGGCTAAGGTCAGGTACAAGCCAAAATTGAAGACAAACCAAAATGGAGTTAAGCCAAGGTGCTCCTGCACCACAAAAGATAGCTTTCCTTCTCTTATCTTGGGTCCCCAAGAGAGATTCCTTATCCATTTTCGGTGTGTAAACCCCATCGTAATTAAACCCTATTTAACATATAATTACAAGATGCCAAATTTTAGTATGTTTCTCATGTGTCCCCTAGAACACATTCGAAGGAACATGGAGACATACAAATGACATAGGATTACAAGGTTACTGCCACCTTATCCTAACATCTAATTGAGATATATAAAATTTTTAGAGAAATATTTTATTTGATGTTTGGATACAATAACTCATAATAGGTGAGTTCCGAGGTAAATATTCTCTACATTAGAAATGGGATAGGTTGTTGGTTAACTTGAATCACCACTTGAGATAGTCAAATTTTCAAGTGAGGGTAAGATAATGTTGAGGATGTTGTTTAATTAAATTTATTTGAATGTAAAAAAAAATTTAAGAACAATGTAGGTTGATATTCATTTGAGTTTGGAGAAGTTTAGGTTTGTAGGACTAAATTGTAGCTAATTAGGATTGGTTTGGGTTTGATTTTGGGTGGATAATAAATGGATCAAGACCTTAGGATAACTTAAGTTGATGGATTCTCTATACTTATGATAGGATAAATTCATAATCAATAATTAGATTTAGATGACTATACTTATGATAGGAAGAGTTCCATAGAAAGATTGATTTATCTTTGATTGTATTTAAGGATTTGGTATTGATTATGGGTTTTGATTTGGATTGGTTAAAGTGGACCAAAGAAAATGGGGTTTTTTCTTGTATTTGGTTGATAGGGTTTTTTTAATGGATTTGATTTTAGAAAGAGAGATGTTAGTGTTTGGATTTTAAATGATGGATGGTGGATTTTTGGATAAGGGACTAAAGGTTGGTGATATTATTAGATGTTGATTTGCAACTTTAACAAGAGGATTAAACAATCAAGTTCAAATTTTATTTTATGTTTTTGCTGGATTTTATAAATATTTTTTAGATTTAAAGGTATGGATGTGTTTCACACATTGAAAACACACCAATTACAGTAGCAACCTTATTCATTCAAGTGGGAGTGTGAATTATCATAAGCCCACTAATATTATTTGTTTAGGCATGATGTGTAGGGCCCATGTTGAGAAAATAACCACTTTTTATCACCCAAGGTCACTCACAATGACACAAGGGGAAAACATACATAACGTACACACTCATTTCCATGGGTACATAATGAGTAACTTCATAGTGATAACTCCTTACAAGTGCATTACAACCAAATAGGGTCTATAGGTCCTATCTAGGATTAAATAAGGTGACTAGGGTATGCTCACTAATACCTAAAGGTATGTGAAGCCAAAACTTGATAACATGAGGTTATCTATAAGCATGTGGTCCCTTCCAATCCACCTTGTCTAATCAAGGCTAAAAAAAATGTTATGCTAACCAAAATACAACTCCTTTGAGATGAATCTTTTGATTCTAGTTAGATTCACTTAAGAAATCAAGCCTACAAAATCACTTGAAAATACCAAAAACAACCTTCTACAAGAAGGAAACATAAGAAAATATATTTGGAATAATAGATGCAAGATTTTTGGTCAATATGCAATACTCAAGATTGTAAAGGTATTGGACTGATTGGATTCAATTAGGATGTACATATGATGCCTTGCTTATTGTAGAAGAGTTGGATTCACTACACACAAGTTCTCTTCATTCAAAGAGCCTCATAGGGTGAACTGCCCTAAACTACCTTAGGAAAAGCGGCAAGAGCTCTAGAATTATGAAGAGAAGGTCACAAAAATTTTCTAGACAAAATCACAAGCTCTCAGTCAAAGGATGGCAGTGTAGAATATGGACAATAGTGTGTTGCGCTGGTGTCTCGTATGGACCAGAGAATGAGTTTATCATAGAAAACATCCAAGTAACTACTTCTACTCCGATTGTTGAGAACTTTGAAAGTACTAGAAAGTGATAGAATGCAATAGAACTAAAATAGAGTGAAAGGGAAATAACAAAGTTAAGGAGAAGAAAGGAAAGGAAATACTTACAACCACGCAAGTGATGAAGCCTCCATTAAGTGAATGTCTTCAATACCTATCTCTATAAGATCTGGAGAAATTGTTGGGGTTGTATAGGGGTTTGCCTCAGTCAAACCTCCATTTTAGTGTTCACACCTCCACAGACAGCCAAGAAGATAGAGAAAGAGAGAAATGAGCAAAACGTGTGGTGAAAGCAAAACCTGCTCAAGAGTAGAACCTGCACCACCAAGTAGAAGTGATAAAAGCAATCCCTCTCGAGGAGAACCTATTTCATAAAAGAGGTGATAAAAGAAAACCCCACTCAAGGAGGAGAACCTGTATCACAAAGTAAAAATGCAAATGGTAGGGGATATGGAACCCCAAGATGCACACAAGCATGAGATGATGGAGATAGATGTGAAATCCAAGAGAGTTGCAAAGAATATGGCTAAGAGAGCTTGAGAGTGCTTGAAGAGTTGTGAGGAGAGCTTGAAAATGTTGTTCTCAAAAGAAAGATGGTAGAATGCTTGGGAGAGAAGCCAAGAAGGAGAGGAAGAAATTGGAATGAGGCTAGAAGTTAAAGGAATGGAGCTAGAGATGGAGGAAGAGTTGCAAATGAAGTGAAAAGATAGCATTTAAGGAGAGAAAAGAAACTTCCTAAGTCGTTTTAGGGAATCTCGAGCTGTTACCATCAACCAAAGGAGGTGACAAGTGGAAAAAATGCACGAAAATGGTCGTTTGAACATTGAAACGTTGTAGTACTCTAGCACAGCGTGTAGATGTCTACGCGATGCACTAGTGTCTAGACATGCCACACTATAAAATGACATAAATGGAAGAAGCACAAAGTTTGATGCAAGCTAACATGCGAGGGTGACTACTAAAAAAGGGGTGTTGGAACATCCTGAGAGGGAAAAGAGGCTAATGCAAGGGCTAAAATGAGCCTATACAAATGCTAGGGGAATAGACACTAAAATAGATGCAAGAATGTATGCAAAATTCAAGGGTTTCAATTTTACGACTATACACTTATCAAGGATGTCAGATGGGATTTGATGCAAGAGCATCCATGGCCTTTCACAATCTCGCATCACCAAAAAGGAGGTTTGAGTTGGTTTTGTTTCTTTTTTGGTGTGGAATTTCATATTACTTATGAAATTCAAATTTTTGTGTGTGTTGAAATGCAATGACATGTTTGTAAATGCAATTTCAAATACACTTTAAAAATTTTACTCAATTTGAATGTGGGGATAGTGGTGAAAAATGGAAAAAGTAGAAAAAGAAAGAAAAAGCATGGGTGCAGCTTTCTAGAGAGTTAATTGTTTTGAATTTCTAATTCAAAACTTCATTCCAAGTGTCCTCAAAAATAGGAACCCAAAGGTGGATGCCCAAGAATGGAAAAAGTGTTTTGCTTTCATTGGTGAAATTAATGTTGGAATGAAAGGCATATTCTTGGCCAACTAATAATAGGAGTTTTAATTAATGATTTTTGGATTTATTTGGTGTAAATTTTTTGTGACTGGGCAACCATGAAGGTGAGGTGTTGGATTTTCAAAGTGGAATGAAATTTAATGAAAATTCAAGGAAATGAAAGACATTGCAATCCAAGTGCATTTTGGGGAAAACAAACAAAAGGAAAATTGAGATTTTCATTTGGAGAGTCTTTAGTAAAAGAAAAAGAAAAAAAATTATTTTACCTGGGTGTGAGACCTCCTATAGAGGTTTTCCAGCAAGAAGTTGTAGGCTGGAGAGTTGCAGAGAGATTCAACATAATGAATGGAATCACCGATAGAAGTTGAAGACTATGAAGATTGATAGATTGTTGAGGTTGTGTGTTTGGAATGCAGGGTTGAGGAATGTGCAACAAATAATGTTGTTGCAACAATTATGTGTGTTTATTTTTGAATTTCAAATGTGTGTGAAGGGAATGCAACAGCCCACAATCCTTCTATGGATTGTTTGAAAAAAATTTTGCTTGCAGATGAGTTAAATATTTTATGCATTGCAAATTGAAATACCATTTTCCATATTGTTATTGCAGTAAAATTTTTGTGTTTGTGTGGAATTATTTGTGGGGAAAATATATATTGTGAGGGATGGAATTAATTTTCCATTGCCTTCATACATCAGTGGTATCATAGCAAGGTGCATTCTGAGAGTGTGAGCAGACCACCAAAGAGAGGCAGCTTGCACTAGTGAGTGTGAGTTGTGGGTGTGCAACCATGTTTGCTAGAGGAAGAGGAGAGGATTTTGTGAGGAATGATGACTTTAGAGTTTTGAGAAGACAAGTTAAAAATTAAAAAAATGAGATAAGGAGAGGCTTTGCAAGAATGAGAGATCCAAGAAGTGAAGATGAAGAAGATGAAGAAGAAACTACAGAGAATGCTAGTTTAGATACTAAGCAAAAAGAAGAAATTGTAGTAGTTGCAAATGACACACTATTGAAAGCTTTAACAAAAATGGTTAAGAGACCGAAAATGGATGTACCCACCTTTAATGGAAGCCTAAACCCAGAAGAATTAATAGATTGGCTGAATGAGATGGAGGAGTATTTCAAATTTGAAAAGATAGAGGACTTAGACAAAGTAAGATATGCAAAAACAAGGTTGAAAGGAAATGCCTCCATATGGTGGAGAGAGATTCAATTAGAAAGGGGGAGAAAAGGAAAAGAAAACATTACCACATGGGATAAAATGGTGAAGAAGCTTAAAAGGAAATTTATGCTAATAGACTATGAATTGGATTTGCTTAAAAAATTGCAAGGTTTGAGACAAGGTAGCAAGAGTGTGAAAGAATACACATAAGAGTTTCATAGAATACTCATTAGAACTGGACATTCTGAGGCAACTAAGGATAAGGTTGAAAGTTACCTTAATGGCTTGAGTCAAGTATACAAGAGGAGATGACATTGTTGCGAATTGTGACTATGGAAGATGCTTACCAAATTTCCTTGAAGATTGAAGAAAGGATGAACAAGAGATTTGAAAACAAACAAAGAGGAAAAATTCATGAAAGTAAGGTTGAGAGAAGAGCATATGAAGAAGATGAAGATCAAAAAAATGGAGGCCAAGATAGCAACAAACAACATAGGAATGAAGAATTTTATGGGTCAAGAGATCAAAATTGGAGAGGTAGAGGAAGATCAGGTAGAGGTTTTGGAAGAGAAACTATAGTGCCCTTCCACTTTTAGCCCTTCGCAATGTGTAAGTAAGTTATTTGTTTGTGTCTTGTGAGTTCACGTTGATCTTGTCGTTTAACATTGTTTTAATTTAATGGTATAGTTGTTCTCCATGTGTTGAGTTTTAAATATCGTTCAAAAGTAAAATAAAACCTAGCAGTGGTAATTATAGTGACAAAATTAAGACTAAAATTAAATGGTGGCAACACATTGTGATATAGAGAACAAAAAAATAAATAAATAAAATCATTATGGTAATGTCGGATTCTCCTTCCTCTAACAATTATTTAAATGGTAAATTTTGACTATTCTTGATTATAGTAATAATTATTTATACCGTGAATTTGAACAATTATTTGTTATAGTAATAAGTATTTAAAAGAAAATTTTAAATAAGTCTCTATCACCCTAAATAATTCCTTATAAGCAATTGATGAAATAATGGTCGCTATCTTTAATCAGGTAAGAAGGAAAAATGTTAAGTTTATGAATTAAATAAAAGTCTAGGGATATATCTACAGTGGAAAAAGGAAGAAAGAGGATATGACGGGTGTAAGTGCATGCATTTTGAAATTTGCCACTTCTACCTCCTTTGTTCTGGAAAATAAGAGTGGGGATCCCTCTGTTGGAAGGAGGGAGTTCCCGGAATTGAATGGGGATTGGTAACTTGTCTGCGGAGCAAGGGTGGCGCGTTGTCTTGGGCGCAATTACAGGTTTCATTTAATATTTAGTTGCAGATTGTATCCTGCATTAATTCAGCCTCTGAAAGCTCTTTTTGGGAAGGCATTCGGGAAACACGTGCCTTGTCCATGCGTCCATATTTTGCATGCATATCTGCCATGGCAGTTGCATCCAGAAGAGGGGAAAATTCCTCTATCTATTATGCGGGGAGGAAGGCGCTTTATGGGGGGAGGATGCACTCTGTCGCACGGTATTCGCACCTTACCTGTGCATCTACATTCCTGTGAGCTCGTCAATGATTCCGCATTTCGCCTTGATGGATGCCCATACCTTGTTTTCAAAGCTCCCATTATGGCGCAGGCAGAGTAGGATGCTGGTAAAAGGACTTGAAAGCTGTTTTTATATTAGAGTTACTCCGCGGATAGTTGCCCAGGTTTGAATTTTCTATGCATCGTCCTGTATCTTTGATTAAGTTTTGGACGAATTTATTTTAAATTGTGATATGCTAATATTGTATACATAAAGGTTTAGATAACCGGCTGCATTACTTCCGCTAATTGCACTTGCTTGAAAGTTTTTTTTGGTGCCTATTAGATGAAATGTTTTCTTTAGTCATCTCCTGTTCACAGATCGAAGGGTTGCCTTGGCAATGCTCGATTCTCCTCCATACACCTCAGCCGTGGGTGTTGTTTCACTTCCTCGCCTTCACCCTGTCATTAAATGAGTATGCAACAACAGTGTTTACCTCGGAGCTAACCCAGTCACGTTTTCAGGCCCTTTATCCTTAGCAACCACAGTGTCAGCAAGGAACGATGGATAATTCTGTGTTTTGGAGTTACCAGCCTGCAACTGCTAATATTTCCCCTGGTACCATTCGCAACCTACTACAGCAACAACTCTTGAACATGGAAGTCTGTGAGGGCGTAAATAGCCTTCCTGATTCCTTTCGCCACCTGTCATACCTGCACTGCTTGAAAATAGAATGTTGTAGAGGTTTAAATAATCTCCTGATACCATTGTCAGCTTGTCTTAGCCGCAGCACTTGAAACATAATAGGAAGTTTAAATGTTTGAATGACCTGCTGCTTTACACCTGCTAATCTCATCGCTTGAAGTTGCTAAGCCTCTTCAATAAATCCCTGTTGCGCATATTTTGCAATCAATGTGGTCCCTGAAGATACATTCTTTGAGGCATTCTATAAAACAATTTACATGTCTGGTCTGTGCTTCCACATTTTCATGATAGCTGTGACTTTTTCACCTAGCGAAGAGCCCCTCTGTTATGCATGATGTGTGTTCATTCACCGTACCAGCGCTCCCATTTTGGCACAGGCAGTGAGGATGCTAACAAAAGTTGTGGAAATTGACAGCTTACCTGCTATTTGCACCTGTGTTATATAATTTTGTGTGAAGCCCAATTCGATTGCTATTATGTTGAATCATATATTGCATCCTCTGAGCACTGCTGACTGTGACTGTCCATCTTTGTTCCCCATATCTCTATGCAGTCAAGTATCATCATGCTCTTTCAACTTGCCAAAGCCTGTGTCTAATTGTTCCTTCAACTTGTCACTGTCTACTGTAACCAATTCTTCTTGCTAAAATCACAATTACTCCTGCATCATTCTGTCCATTGTTATCTCCCTTATACAGTGACTGTCATGAATCTTTTCTTAAATTTCTTCTTGTTATACATGTAAGACAGCAATAAAATTTAATGTTTTTACCATTAGATACCCGGAGGTTATGGGATTACCAATACTTGAAAATAGAGCTGAACTTAGCGTTAAAATCGAAGAAAATAAATAAATAAACTATTATAAAATGTGTGTTGCCCTAAAATTGTTATTTGCAATTTTTTTATGATAACCTTATGCCACGCCATGATTCACTTAGGTATCATTGAAGCTAAAAATAAAAAGGAATGAGTTAGTTTTTACTTATATTTTACTATCTCTAACTAAGTCGTGATAGTTAGACTTCTAGCAAATTATAACCTTTTTCTTCACTAAAGTGAAATAAGCATTTAAAATTCTTTTCTTTAATCTCAATTTAAATATTTTTCCTTAGTCTTTTATATTAGAGGAAGGAAATCAATAAAATCATGCGTGCCTGTAACAAAGGCTTTTCTTTATGATTTTTAGAAAAAAAAAAATTAGTAGTTTATCTTTAAAATAAAGTAAAGAATGATTTCATTTATGATAAATTAGAAAGTAATGAATTATTTTATTCATTAAATATTTATAAAAAAATACATATATACAAATAAAGAAATATAAATAATGGGGCATGTAATAAAGAAATTTAGTTTACATCTTAGATTCAAAAAATTTATGTAATAAGTAAATTTTAAAAAAATTAAAAAATAAAATTTAATTTTCTTATTATACACTTAATATTTATATACAATTATAACATCGGAAATATTAATAATTTAATTTGTATGATTTTACTATCGAGATTAATTAATCTAAGATTAATAATAAATAAGTATAATTGTTATATGATAAAACGGTCTTGATTCTTTGTATTCCTATTTTTCTCAATATTTACAATCTTGGAATATTTTAAGCTACGATGAGTTGACAAACACTAGTATTTATATGTTATTGTTACAAAAAATAAATTATTATTGTGTTCATGCCCTTGGACCAAAATATAGGCATGACAAATTGTAAGTCGTTGAGTAATCCAAATGGTGGAGACAATGTCCTTCATGAGTATTTCATGATCGTTTTGATCGGTTGTTTATGTTGAATTATTGGGTTTTAGTGTTGAGTTGTGAGTTGGTTGACTTTCTTATTGATGGCAATTGAATTGGTATTGAGTTCACTTTTGGTTAATCCTAATGGAGTGGGGTCGTTGGTGCCAAATGGTTATTGAAAAGTTCGATTTTGTATTGAATTGATCATGTCAACTATTATCAAATTGAATAGGAATGTTTACACAAGTGGGGGTATGGAATATGCTTTTCAGTTTCATTACATAGAATGGTGTTGAGAGGTTAAAGTTTGATTTCTTGCGTTCCCCTGATTAATTGAAATTCTACATTGATTTATTTTTCGTGTTGATGAGTGTATAAGCCAAGCCTTGATGAGAGTTTCTTTGGGAACCCAAGTAATTGTGTACCCTTTAGTTGGGAGTATATGAGTATTGGTGTTATAGTATCACCCTTTTCCCTTTGTATGCCCCTAGAAGCAGTCACCTTGTAAGTGGTCATTGAGATTGTTGTATATTATGTTTTGGTTGACCTTGTGGTTTAGTCTTGTGACCGTTCTACTTGTCTGTCTTGGTCATGGGTCCTTTCTTGTCATCTCCTAGCACAGGGGGTGGACCTTCGGGTCCATGTGGTCGGGTGGAATGTGCTATGCACCCCATTGTGTTCCCAAGTTGTGTTCGCGATGCAAAAGTGGATGCAAAGTTCCATAGCTTCATTTGGTTGAAGACTACTCATTTTGTACCTTATTCTTCATTGATGTATCATTCTTGTACTTGATGTGCTCTTCCCGTTGATATAAGGGAAGCATTATGTAATGTATTATTGTGCCTCTAATGTGTTGTATCTATGGAAATATGCTCCACAATTGTACTATTGATCTATGAATTGAATTGTAATAGAATGATGTACATTTTTCCTCTATATTATTTATGGATGATTGGATGTTATCATTATGTAATCTTGGTTGTCTAATTGCTTTCGTTGACAATAGTTTATGAATCATAATGACCGTTTCGTGTACCCTAGAGGACGTGAATGACTTTGTAAATATATAATTTCTTTTTATGTAAAGAATGTACAGATTAATCTTATATAATGTTTCACTTTCAAAAAAAAATAATTATGCAGTGTTTGGTTGTCCTTTAGGGTTCACACGGCAGGGCATTACAAAAATATTTTGAGGAACTTGTTTTAAGTGTGGGAAAGAGGGTCATAGAGCATATGACTATCCTCATGAAGAGGAAAAACCAAGAAGAATGACTGAAAATTAGAATAGGACAGCAAATGTGAATAGAGACGAAGTAGGATCATCACATTCTGAAGAAGCTGAAGATGGTGAAACTTTAAAGGCTAGGAGAACATTGTTAAATGAAGATGAGAAATCCATTCAAAGGAGAAGTTTGTTTAGGAAAAGATGCAAGTGTGAAGGAAATGTATGTAATTTCATTATTGATAGTGGAAGCATAGAGAATCTTGTGTTTGATGAAATGTTAAGAAAATTGCAGCTAGAAAGGAAGAAGCACTCGAATCAATATCAGATAGCATGGGTACAAGATGACAAGAAGCTTTTGATCAGTGAACAATGTGAGGTAAAATTTAAGATAGGAGGCTATCATGATGAAGTCTTATGTGATATTTTCCCAATAGATTCTTGCCATATTCTTCTAAGAAGACCTTGGCAATTTGACAGGAAGGCAATGCACGATGGTTATGACAACACATACACATTGAAGAAGGATGGAGTGAAACACAAATTGAAGCCAGTGAAAGAAGAAATGGGTAAGGTTTGCAAAAATTCAAGGCCCTTTTTGGTTGATGAAATAAAAATTTTAGATTGTTCGAAGCAAGAATATGTTGGCTTTGTTAACATTAACTACGATGAAGATGAGAAAGGTAATTTCTTCACTTAGATTGAAGAAGAAATCTCAAGTGAAATGAAGGTAGCAGCAGAGGGTAAGGTAAAATCTGATTTTATTATTTCCTTTGATGAGAGAGAGAGTGAAGAATTAGATAAATTAGTTGTAGAAAAAATTGTTTTTGATAAAGTTGAATTTGAAGGTTAATAAAGATTTTTTTTAAGAGTACTTGTTTGAGAACAATTGAAGTGAAAATGTCTTGATTGGTGGGCATGATTCCTTGTCATCTAATTCTGAAATTGAGCATTTTGATGGTATTAATAATGCTGATTTGAGTGAAGGAAACCAAGTTGCAGCAGCATTATATCTTTTAGAAAGCATTGGAAAAGTAAGATTTCATGAAAAAGTAAGAAAGCACATTCATAAAGTGAATTTTCAACACAAGACTAATGTTGATTTGAAGAGAAGATACAAAGAGTTCCAAGTTGATGATGAGGTAATGATGAATTTGAGAAAGGATAGGTTTCCAATGGGTAACCACAACAAGTGAAAAATGAAGAAGGTTGGATCGTGCAAGGTGCTGAAAAGACATGACTTGGGTAATGCCTATGAAGTTCAATTGCCTAGTGAGCTTAATATTTCTCCAATTTTTAATGTTGTTGATCTAACCATGTTCTATGAGAGTGAAATTGGTGAAGGTGCAACAAAGGGGTAGTAAGAAGAAGTCTTATCAAAATCTGATCAAGAAAAAATAGAGTCAATTCTTGATAGAAGAGTAAAAAGGAGCACTAGGAAGAAGCAGTACTAGGAATATCTTGTGAAATGGTTTGGGAGACCAATGGAGGATGCAACATGGTTATCTGAGGTTGAGATTACTCATCTGGAATATCCATTGGAGAAGTGATAGGATCACTTTCAGTTACCATGGGTGTCTGATGTAGGAGGATCAATGGCCTTGCACAATCTTGCATCACCAAAAAGGAGGTTTGAGTTGGTTTTATTTCTTTTTTGGCATGGAATTTCATATTATTTATGAAATTCAAATTTTTTTGTGTGTTGAAATGCAATGACATGTCTATAAATGCAATTTCAAATACACTTAAAAGATTTGACTCAATTTGAATGTGGGGATAGTGGTGAAAAATGGAAAAAGCAAAAAAAGAAAGCAAATCAAATCATGGGTGTGGCTTTCTGGAGAGTTAATTATTTTGAATTTCTAATTTAATACTTCATTCCAAGTGTCCTCAAAAATAGGAACCCAGAGGTGGACACCCAAGAATGGAAAATGCAGCTTTTTTTGCTTTCATTGGTGAAATTAATGTTAGAATGAAAGGAATATTCTTGGCCAACTGATAATAGGAATTTTAATTAATGATTTTTGGATTATTTGGTGTAATTTTCTTGTGACTGGGCAGCCATGAAGGTGGAGCATTGGATTTTTGAAGTTGAATGAAATTCAATGCAAATTCAAGGAAATGAAATACATTGCATTCCAGGTGCATTTTGGGGAAAACAAACAAAAGGAAAACTAATATTTTCATTTGGAGAGTTTTTAGGAAAAAAAAAAAGAAAAAAATGATTTTACCTAGGTGTGAGACCTCGTGTAGAGGTTTTCCAGCAAGAGGTTGCAGGCTAGAGAGTTGTAGAAAGATTCAACAGAATGAATGGAATCACCAATAGAAGCTAAAGACTTGAAGATTGATAGATTTTTGAGGTTGTGTGTTTGGATTGCAGGGTTAAGGAATGTGCAACAAATAATGTTGTTTCTTTTTTAGTTTCAAATGTGTGTGAAGGGAATGCAACAGCCCACAATCCTTCTATGGATTGTTTTTAATTGTTTTTTCTTGCAAATAAGTTACATATTATATGCATTGCAAATTGAAATACCATTTTCCAAATTGTTATTGCAGCAAACATTTTGTGTGTGTGTGTGGAATTATTTTTGGGTAAAATATATATTGTGAGGGCTGGAATTAAGTTTTCCATTTCCTTCATACATCAGGATTAGAAAAGATCATGACATGTGGCTTAATCCCATATAATGAGACAATATAAGATATCTCCCCAAAATATTTTTGCAATTACACCATGTTTAATTGACAAGCTTATTGTCATTTTAAAAATTGTATGAAAATCATGTGGTATGAGTTTGTGCTTGGTAATGCATATATACTTTCCAAAGGAATTCTCAGATAATATTTAATTTAGAATACATAAGAATTTGACAACAATTATATTTCAAACTTTCAAAGAACAAGATAAAATTCATATATTATAGTTGAATATACAATACAAAGACTACATGATACTACTCAAAAATATATTAAATCAATCTTAGCTAACCTAGTCATATTTTAGCTGCTATACAATGAAGAATTGGATGATTAATGTGTCAGTGATTGTCTGAATTTATATGGAATCTTTGGACTTGTCATTGTTGAATATCTAATAATATTCTTCAATTCATGTGACTCCCCATCAAGCCATAGACCTCTTTAAACATCCATATTTCCATTCAATTTAGAATACCATATGTCTCCATGGTGTAAGAATTATGGCAATAGTTTCTTAAAGGTGGTAATTAATATCAGCTCCAATGAACCTGTTATTCCCTCTAAATAAATTTTGCATCCCTTCTAATACCACATCATCCACTACAAAACAAATCATCTGATCAAATTTTTCTAGCGCCATGTCACCTTTGTTTTCAAGTGTGTGATTCCCTAGTAGGCTAGCAAATACCAAAGTAGAGAAACTCTATCAATGGTTGTGACCATGCTTGGGAACCATCAAATTTATTTAACCAAATATTAATTATTGTCACCTTAGTATGTATAGTTTAATCGCTCCTTTTATTATTTTATACTATATGCCCTTCCTATCTCCTATTTCCTTAGTATGTTTGGGTTTGATGTAGTATTTTTTCCTAGGTGTCCACATCACTCATCTCATATTTTCCCTTTGCACCTAGTCACCTTAATATCCAGGCATGTGAGTCTTTAATAGATTCAACTAATTAAATTGATTTTTGAAGCTTCTACTTTACCACAACAAACCAGCCTATAAGTGGTGCACCTTTTTTTCCTTATGCCAAATACTTAATATTATAGGTAATTTATTTTACCTCTCATACGAAAGCACATAATATTTATACTGTGGAATACAATATCCAAACATAACTAGTCCAACTAATATTAAATTCATCTCCCTCAATGAATATGTAATCAAGGGCTTTGACACTCCAAGGCACAAAATAATATTTTATTCATTAACAACATTGCAATACTTAATTCATAACTATATCTACAACTTCTCCTAAAAGTCCTCCAACTAGATTTACATTGTAACTCTTCAAACTGGATACCTTGCAAAACCATGAATTTTTCTTTGAATAAAGACTTCACAAATTTTCACAATTGAACAACTAAACACTGAAGTACAATGAAAATCTTGTAATGAATTTACTTGAAACTAGATTTTGGTTTTCGTTCAATCCACTGACTCGAGGGTTTTCGTCCAATCCACTAGTCCTATTAATTAATGTAACTGTCAACATCCTTGTGTTGTCTAATCATCACCACCTCTCATAAGTATACCTCCACATCCTTCCTACCAAAACCTAGCAAATAATTTGTTGCTAAACTCATCATAATATTGAATTAGTGTATGATTTTGTGTCACCAATCCATGATACCACCAGTGATTTGTTAGCCCCTCCAAATGTAAAGCTACAAGGTTGATTTTTTGCTTCTGGCATGGGTTTGAGAGTCATAAATGTATCCAACTTATATATCCAAGCATGTGTTATGCTTTTCTTGCCACCATCAAAGTTAAGGAGAGTGAATTTTCTCAAAGAATGCTTATACTCCTTATGTGGACCTCAGGGAATTTTTTCCCATTGAGCCCTTATATCTCTCCATTGATCCATGAATTGGTTAAGTGTTATCTCATCTCTAAGTGCATGAGGAAGTGTGTGGTACTTATCATAAACCATCATTACCTCACCAACCAATGACATTCCTCTTCCTATGGGGTCTCTTCCTCCTCCCTAGGTGTGAATGTAGACTAAAAAGGTTTATGTGATCCACCTATACTGACACCTAATGGAATATCATTACTTATATTGATACCTTCACTTGTAGCATGCCTATTCACTTTTTGCATCATCTATTGATGTCCCCTTGCTAAATCATTTAATATATTTTGTACACTATCATTTTCAAATATCCTTTTAGTCCTATATTGAGGACTCTCATTGTTTGAACCCACCATTGTTTCACTTCCCTATGCAAGTCTAAGTGGTTGGATTGTTTCTAATACAATTGAGAATGTATCCTCTTTCGGATATGGTTTCACAAATTGAAATTGTCTATGCTTTTTCTCTCTTTCAATGTAACATTTTGGTTCATCACTAGTGTACATAACCCCCCTAGTAGGATTTTGGCACTAATACCACTGTAAGATATATCTCCCCAAAATATTTTTGCAATTATACCATGTTTACTTGATAGGCTTATTGTTAAACAATTTGTATGAAAATGATGTGATCTAAGTTTGTGTTTGGTAATGCATATATACTTTCTAATACAATTCTCACATAATATTCAATTCAAAATACACAAGAATTTTTATGCTTTGACAATAGTTATACTTCAAACTTTCAAGGAACAAGATAAAATTTAGATATTATTGTTGAATACACAATACATAGACTGTATGATATTTCTCAAAAATTTATTAAATCAATCTTAGCTAACTTGGTCAGATTTTAGCTTCTATGGAATGAAGAAATGGATGATTAATGTGCTTGTGATTGTCTAAATTTAGATGGCACCTTTGGACTTGTAGTTGTTGAATATCTAATAGTATTCTTCAATGCATGTGACTCCCCATCAAGCCACAAATTTCTTTAAACAACCATATTCCCATTCAATTTAGAATACCATATTTATCCATGGCATAAGGACTATGGCAGTAGTTCCTTAAAAGGTGGCGACTAATTAATATTGACTCCAGTGAACTTACTATTCCCTCTAAAGAAATATCACACCCCTTCTAATACCACATCATCCATTACACAAAAAATAATTTGATCATAGTTTTCTTTAGTGCCATGTCACCTTTGTCTTCAAGTGTGTGATTCCCTAGTAGGTTGGGGGCTACCAAAGTAGAGAAACTCTATCAACAACTGCAACCATGCTTGGGAACCATTGAATTTATTAACGCAAATATTAATTATTTTCAGCTCAGTCTATATAGTTTAATTTCTCATTCTATTCTTTTATACTATATGCCCTTCCTATCTACTATTTCCTTCATCTTCTTGGGTCTAATGTAGCATTTTTTTCCTAGGTGTACACCTTAGATTTTTCCTTTATGCCTAGTCACCTTAATCTCTAGGTATGTGATTCTTTAATAGAGGCAACTAATTAAATTGATTTCTCAAGCTTCTGCTTCACCACGATAAACCAACCTATAAGTAGTGCACCTTTTTCCTTATGTCAAATACTTAAAAATATTATAGTTATTTTTTTTACCTCTTGTATGAAACCACATGTCAGTGACATTGTGGACTACAATATTCAAACACAACTGGTCTAGTTCTAATATTAAATTAACCTCCCTTAGCAAATATGCAACCTAGAAGGAATTTTTCACTACAAGGAAAAACATAATATTTTATTCATTCACAACATTTTAATATTTAATTCATTACTATATCTGCAATTTCTCTCAAAACTCCTCCAACCAAATTACATTGTAACTCTACCTTGTAAAACCCTAAAGTTTGTATTTAAATAAAGACTTCACAAATTTCTACAATCAAACAACTAAACAATGAAGCACAATGTGAATCCTATAATGAATTCACCTGAAAGCGGATTATGATTTTTGTCCAATCCACCAACTCAAGGGTTTTCATCCTTAATTTTCTAGAAAGTCAAGCTCTCCAAAATCCTAATAATAATTTTTCAAAAAGATCCTTGTGAATTCATTTTCACCACCTTTTATACTCTACCACCTTTTAATATTTTATTATTGAATATTTTTCTCCACTAAAGTGTCTTTATTTAAATTTTTTTCATTCATTTAATAAAGTTACTTTAATAAATAAATAATTAAATAAATATAAATGCCCAGAATATTATTTCAAGATAAAATAATATTTAATTAATTATTTTAAACTTCGTGGTGGCTACTCAAAAATTGGGGACATTACAAAAAATTACCTCAACTTATTAAATGATGTAGAACACAAGCATTAAATAAAATCCAAATAGATAAGATATGATAAGATCTTATCTAGACAACTAAGACTTCTAAAAAAACACCCAGGACCTAAGTGGGCTTAACATGTAAATAGGACCTATTAGACAACTAGATAGGTAAAACAACTATTTTCACCTACATCCCCCCTTAAGTGCCCCTTTTGGAGTAGATTATTATGAAAAAATGAAAAGATGGGTTTTGGATACAAGGCCATGTTAGGTATCCATGTACAAGTACAAATACAAATGTAATCTCTCACAAATGGAGAAAATGAGAAAACCCAATGGGACAAAAATCCTCCCCAAAAGAGAGATGAAAACAAGATGCTCTAAATGATGAATGAGAGGGACAAAACCCCATGCAATAAAAATACTCCCCATAGGAGATAAGGAGAGAGCATGCAACCCCCCTAAATATGGAGTCTCCTGCAATGGTAGAAGCTCAACATTGAATGTTAAAGATTACCCAATCTTGTTGAAAAATATTCCTCCCCTTGGGAAGAAACAAAACTAAGATTATATGCATGATGTATTTCTTCATATTTTTGAAAGGAAGATGTGGGAAGAAGGATGATATTTGATGTATCTGAACTACACTCAATTTTCTCCATATCAACGTTGAAAGCTTACACACTCCAAATAGGCATTCTAGGCCACACTGTAGAAGATGTCAATCTAGAATCTAGTGGAGATGAATGTATAACATAATCCAAAGACAAAGATACCTTCTCTAAATACAAAGAAGCCTCCTCCAAATATTGTCCAAAATTATCCACTCTCATGTGTCAAACTACAAAGAATGATCATGTAGAGAATGAACAAGAATGGACCTTTGACTATCCAAATCATAAATGCCCCATTTGTATTCAAAAATCCTTGCATGTCCAATGTCTTATCTACATCATTAATATCATGATAACACAAATAATAATTTAAGTCCCTCACAAAGGTTAATAAATGATAACCAATATCTTCATCGAAGGGTAGGGCCATCTATCAATGATATATGTGCAGGGAACCGCATATGAATCTATGGTTGTCGGGAAAGTGCTTGAGTGATTCTTCTCCTCGTCAGTAGGTGACAAAAGACCAAAGTTTTGAAAGGTAGATTCCTAGACCATCTATATCTTATGCTATGAAGCTCAAAGGAGCTATGTATGTAGTTTTGTACTTTCTTAGAATATTGTACTTTGTGAAATATTGTAATGGAATGGAAATCCTTATTATATGTTGTACAACATCTTTGTTCTTATATTTTCAAAAAAGAAAGGAGTTTTTCTTATTGCAATGGCTTATTAGATAGTTTATTTTACTCACACAATGAAAACTTAGGAAATATACTTCAATGTACGTTTGGCATATTACATGTGGTATCAAACCTACCAGATTTAGCTCTAAAACCTATGAGCTCATCATTCTTTCCATCCAAATTTATCTAATGTTGTGAATTCTTATGCCAAGATGGTGTGTCTCAAATTAATGACTTGAAAGTTGGTAATAGGAAACGAGCACTACCTCAAGGCCAAGAAGGAAAGAGAAACCATCATTAGAAAAATTGAGAGAACCAACTACAACAATGTTGTCTGGTTGAGTGAAACTAAAACATTTAATCACACAGTTTCTCAGATCAGTGATGAGAAGAGGAAGATGAAGATGGAGACTATACACAACAATCTACCTTCCATCTCACCAGAAAAGTCTAATTCATCACTTTCCAAGGATATGCCCTCAGAAGAAAGTGTCAATTTGGCATTCATCTTTAGGGACCCTAGAGTTCTTCCATTGGTAGAAGTAATAGTAATTTCCTCAAGTAACGAGTCTAAGGGATATGTACCTCGAGATCAGCTAGACAAGAAATGGTCTCATGAACAAATGTCTATGAAAAGGGTAGACTATGTTGTTGATGAACACCATATTAGCATTGAAACTCGTAACTATGTATCGGATGATAAATCCAAAGGCTAATATCCATTTTGGGATAGGTATGAACAATTAAGGGATGAACAAAAATATAGAGATGAACAACAATCTCGGTCTATAGGATATACTCCATTAAGTTATGTGTCAAAGAGTGAATCTAAGGGATACTCTCCACTCGACTATCTGAATATTTTCTCCATGTAATCAAAGGATATTGACATCCTTATGAAATGAATAAAATTATTTGTTTATCAAAAGAATGTGCTTAATCTTATGTGGAATTCTTTATGTGTGTATGAATGCATTTTCTAATGTTTTCCATAAGATAGTTGATAACGAAATTTAATCTAACATGGATATAACATTCAGGTAAAACCCACAACCACGAAAAAGAAAGATCACCAACGCCATCTAAGGAAAGAAATAAGAAGTGTATGGCTTCTAAACTTTATAAGGAAATGAAGAAGATAATTCCACCCAAGTTTGAGGGAAGTGCTAGCGATGATGAAGATGAGGTGTGGCTTGTTCAAATGGAAAAGTATTTTGAAATATGAAATTACACTGAGACCACTAAATTCACTCAGTGTGCATACCAACTATCTAGAGAAGCCTCTACCTAGTGGATGAACAAGAAGTTGGAACTCAATATCAACTCATGGAAGCTAACATGGGGGGAATTTGTTTAGATTTTTTGCAAGCGATGGTTTCCTCAACTATGTTATGACCAAAAACTCACGGATTTCCAAAGTTTGAGACAGGGAAAAGTCAATCAACAAGTACTAGGAGAAGTTTACTCGACTTCTATGTTATGTGCCTATATATCATAAGGATGAGTGTTTTTCATATAAGGAAATTTATAATGGGACTTAACAATCAAATCAGAGCTGAAGTGGATATGCATGGTCCTACAACCATGGATCTTGTATATGAGAAATCAATTAAGCAGGAGCAAAAGCTTAAAGATATCTCCAGTCGGTAGGAAAGTAAAGACCATAAGAAGATTGTGAAAATTCCTGACAATCCTAATCCAAAGAAGGTGGAGATTACATCAAATGCACCTAAGCAAGGAGAAAAAGATAACTGCAATAATGGAAAAGAGTCGAGAAGAGATCGGAAGAGGAATGGAGATACCAACAATGCTAGTGGAAATGCTAGTAGATTTGGAGAACCCGCAAAGATGAAAGTACCATTTATAGGATGCTATACTTGTGGGGGAGACCATTTTGCTAGAGAATGTCCCAATAAGCCTTTCGGTAGTTCACTACCTACTCAATGGGAAATGTTTCAATAGAGGATACATGCAACAGTGGATGACCACCAAGTAGAGTATCAGGCAACCCCATTGAAACTCCAGGTTTTTTTTTGGTTTACCCATCTCAGTTCTTACTAATACTAGTGCAACTAAGAATTTCATTTCACCTAGAATAGCTAAGAAATTATCTAGAAATTATAGACACATGGAAATTTCTTGGGATGTAGAGTATGCAAACCAGACAAGAGCAAAGGTGGAACAATGTTTGAGGCTAGGTTAGAGCTACCTTGTTTCTCTACAGAAGTAAACCTATATTTTGCACCCTTAGGATCCTATGATGTAATGTTAGGTATGAATTGGTTGTAGAGACATAGTACTAAGGTAGATTTCCATGTGAAAATAATTGAATTCCTAGATGATTTTGGAAACTGAGTGAAGTTCCAAGGGATACCTAGAGAGGTGAAGATTCGTCAAATCTCGTCAATGCAACTAGTAAGGGCTAAGAAGAAAGGGTGCAAACTCTTTTCCATTAAGATTGAATAACTTGAAGAATATTTTTGGATTCCCAAAGCTTCCAAGAGATGGAAGATGGTGAAATAGATAACACTGGAATGACAAACATGGAAATGTATACTATATTGAGAAATTTTTTGAATGTGTTTCCAAATGAGTTACCTGGGTTACCACCTGTGATCAGGAGAAAAAGTGGTCCCATAAATGAGCAACAACACAAAACAAGCAAGAAACCACCTAAACACCTAACACCTCAAGATTGGGCAAATGATTAGCTTAACAAAACAAAATGGAGCATTTCACCTTGTCGAGCTATTCTTTTGGTTGACCTTTCGATTCGTGACATTGTATGCTCCTTGGATGGAAAGTAGGTGGGGATGCAAGATAGTTGGAGTTGTATGATAATGGACGCAAATGCTAATATGTGAGAATATAGCTAAGTGTGACTTCACATGATAAAACTACAAGAGTTTTCCTATGGCATGCAAAAGGTCTCTCAAATGAGAGAAAATAGGGGGTATTTATAGAGAATTTTGGATTCTCTAAAGAAATGGGCAGTTGAGATTAAACCAACAAGGCCAAGATGTAGGGCTATGGTGAGCTAAGGACTCACAAGCCCTCACATCTTGACATGTGGCATGTGAAGTGGCTTGGAAATGATGATGTGTACATGAGGTGGAAGGAGAGTACATGATGCGGAGGAAGGACATGTACCTTGAAAGTACATTGGGAGATGAGAAGATTTCTTGGAGGAATAAAAAATGAATTTGAAATTCACATCATTTGGGAATATTGTGGATAAGACAACTTTCCAAAGGGAGAGGTAGACAATACCTTGGATAAGACAAGGTGCCTAAAAAGGTAAGAACTTGTCACATGTGACTTGATGTGACAAGTCAAAGATCACATGGAGAAGAGAAAAATGATTTTGATATTCCTTGGAAGGATAAAAGGAATTAAAAATTCCTTGGGAGGTTTATTAGGCTAGTTAATGAAGGATTAGAGGAGGGTTAGGTGGCTAAGAGAGATTAGAGGTCAACTTGCAAAAGTTGGAGGATTTGACACATCCTAATCAAGGATTAGGCATGTGCACATCTCTAATGATGAGATTAGAAGATGGATTAGGATTAGATTAAAATGATGGAGGATGTGACATATGAGAAACTAAATAAATGTCATATTTATTTAATTTATTTGATGAAAGGGGGAAGGTATTTAATTATTTAACTATATACCTTAGGGATTAAAAGAACTTTAGAGGTATTAATTAAATAATAGTGACATTACTTAATTAATTCGGATAAAGGGATGTTTAGATGAAAAGGGATAAATTTGGATAAATTAAGTGTCCAAATTTAGGTGTCGACACCACCAAAGAGGATATTCGATTTCTCTATAGATTTAATTCCAGGGTCTGAACCTATTTCCAAGGTGCCCTATAGGATTAAAAAAATCAAGCTAATGGAGCTTAAGACACTATTGGATGAACTATTGTCAAAAGGGTTGATAAGACCAAGTGTTTCACCTTGGGGAGCAATGATTATTTTTGAGAAAAAAGATGGTACTTTGTGTTTTTACATCAACTAGTGTATGCTTAACAAAGCCACGGTGAAGAAAAAGTATATATTTCCACACAATGATGATCTTTTCAATCAAATGAGAGGAGTTACCATATTCTCAAAAATAGATCTAAGATTTGGACATCACTAGTTGAGAATTAGAGATGAATATATCTTTAAGACTGTATTTAGGACCAAATATGGACATTATGAATTCACAGTTTTAGCTTTTGGGTTAACAAATGCACCATCCACATTTATGAATCTGATGAATAGTGTATTTAGGGACTACCTGGATAAATTTATCTTGGTTTTTCTAGATGACATCCTGATTTATTCTAAGCATGAGGAAGATCATGGTAGACATTTAGAGATGGTTTTACAACATATAAGAGAACACAAGTTGTATGGTAAACTCTCTAAGTGTACTTTCTTCCAAAGGAGAGTGCATTATCTAGGGCATGTGATCTCAATAGATGGAATCTTCATAGATCCAGTCAAGATCAAAGCAGTACTTGAGTGGTCAGTACCCAAGAATGTGTCTGAGCTAAGAAGTTTTATGGGTCTAGCTGGGTACTATAGGAAGTTTTTTGCAAATTTCTCCAAGATTGTTTTTCCAATTACTTCTTTACAAAGAAAAGGGAAGAAATTTGAGTGGATTGAGAAGTTTCAAGAAGCCTTTGATCTACTTAAAGAAAAGTTGACCATTGAACCAATCTTGAAAGTACCAAATCATGAGGGTAACTTTACAGTTATCACATATGCAAGTGGAGAAGGTTTAGGAGGTGTGTTAATGCAAGATGGGCAAGTAATTGCTTTATGAATCTAGAAAGTTGAAACCTTATGAGTAAAATTATGCATCACATGATTTGGAGATAGTAGTTGTGGTTCACGCATTACAAATGTGGAGGCACTACTTGTTAGGAAAACCCTTTGAATTGAATGCTGACTACAATGGGTTAAAGTACCTTTTCACTCAACCTAATCTAAATGCTAGGAAAAGAAGATGGTTGGAGTTAATAGCTGACTATGAATTTAATATCAGTTATATAAAGGGGAAAGAGAATCGATTTTTCAAAGCCTTGAGTTGAAGATGTCATATTGCTTCAATAGTAACTATTCAAACCAACTTTAAGGGACAAGTGTTGCAAAAGTGCAAAGACGATGAGTACTACTTGCAAGTCAAGCAGGCACTCGCTAATAATCCACAAGATTCTAGGTATGAGGGTTTTCATTTTGAATCTAATGGATTACTTAGATATATAGGTAGGATGTACGTACCTGATGTAGGAGAGTTAAGGAATCGGGTATGGAAAGTACATGAAGCACCATACTCTAGACACCTTGGTGTGACCAAAATGATGGAGGATGTAAAACCATTATATTTTTGGAAAGGAATGAAAGGAGATGTTGCTAATTTTGTGTCTAGGTACCTTGAATGTCAAAGGGTGAAAGCAGAGCATCATCATCCTCCAAGATTTTTATATCCACATGACATACCAGAGAGGAAGTGGCAAGTCATAAGTATGGACTTTGTGCAAGGATTTCCTATGTCAAGAAATAAGCACAATGCCATTCTTGTGGTAGTAGATAAGCTTACCAAAGTCGCACATTTTATAACTGGGAATATAAATGATGGAGCACCTTTCATAGAAAGAAATTTTATTCAAGAATTGTTTAGGTTGCATGGAATTCCAAAAAATATTATCTCGGATAGGGATGCACGATTCACTTCTAGGTTTTTGCAAAACTTATTTTTTGCACTAGGGACTCAATTGAATATTAGCTCAACATTTCATTTGGAAATAGATGGACAACTAAAAGAGTGAATAAAGTATTGGAAGACCTATTGAGGTGTATTGCATGGATAAGTAGTACAAGTGGGAATACTACTTACCCTTAGTAGAATTTTCTTACAACAATTCTTACCATTATGTGATAAAGATGGCTCCTTTTGAAGCATTGTATGGTAAAAAGTGTCAAACTCCTATAAGTTGGGATAGACTTGAGGATAGAGTGACTCTTGGGCCAAAGATGTTGGTTGAAATGGATGTACAAGTTAAGATTGTTAAGCAAAGGTTGGTTGAAGCTAACGATTGTTAGAAAAGTTATGCCAATGCTAAAAGAGTGCCCCAAAATTTTATCATAGGTGACAAAGTGTTGTTAAGAGTGAAACCTCACAAGAGATCCATTAAATTTGGAAAGTATTCCAAGTTATCCCTGGGTTATGTTGGACCTTTTGAGATTCTTGAGGAAGTGAATCTGGTAGCCTACCAAATAGTATTTCCACCAGCTCTTGCTAAAATGCATAATGTCTTCCATGTGCCTTACCTTAAGACATATGTACCCGGTGATAATCATGTGATTTATTAGACTTCTTTACAAGTACAAGACCCTGGAGTGGTAACACTCAAGCCCGTCAAGGTGCTTGGAAAACACGTAAGCTTTGCATGCATAACAGGGAGGTTTTGCAATGCAAATTCTAGTGGGACCAATATGCAGAAGAATTGGCCACTTGGGAAGATTATGCTGAGTTTCAACAAAAATTTCCGCATGTTTTAGATGCTTATGAGAATTCTTGAAACAATATGTTGAATTTTTGTTTTGTTTTATGTTGCTACATAAAACTATCGAAGATGATAATTCACAAGGGGGAGTATGTTACATCCCAATTGTGTAATTACTATTTACTATTACTGTATAGGGTAAATTGTGAATGTAATGTGAATTAAGTGGATGAATAAATTGTGTGTGCACTTTTTTATCACTGTTTTATGAATGAATGTCATCTCATTTAATGTTATATGAAGGAATACATTTATGTGATTGGTTGGATATTGTATTTATATTATAACTTTGGAGATTATTACTTATATAGCATAATTTGTGAATAGTTGACTGTCGTGTGCATGTGTTAGTGGTTGTAGGTATATGTTCAATTCCTCCAAGCGGAGGGTAAGTATCACTCAAGAGAAGGTCTTGGTTGGGTAACTAGTATCGTAACCTATATGAGCTTACACACACCACAGTAGAATAATTGAGTCAAGTTACTAAGTGGGAAATTGGTAAGTCATCCCTAGTTAATATATTTGCATTAGTATGAGTCTTGTTTACTTTTGAGTACATTATTGGGTGATGTTTATCTGTTTGAGCTTGAGAGTTCTTTTCTTTGTTACTATGTTTGTATTGATATGTAGAACATACAAGGAATATGTATGTGCACACACATGCAAGTCGATGATAGACTATACACAAAAAGGAACATGTACATGAGGGTACTTAGGTAGACATATCTATGTACACTCATGAATGAGTTGCTTATGTGCATGGAACTATCTAATGGATCTCACAGCATGTATATGTATACGTATAGATATATTGCTCATAGGCTCTAATCAATACAATAGTAATTGTATGTGATTTTGGTGTATTAATCGAATGTGTATATGTATATATAATGTATATGCATATATCCATATGTATATATATATATATATCCATATATGTGTATGGTGGAAAATGGACATTCCCATACAAATGTATTAATACATGTATACATATATATACATGTACATAGAGGCATAGATATGTATATGTATACACAATTGATATATTAACATAATAATGTGATTGTTATCTCGATGTATTAATTTGTATATCAATTATATATACATGCTTTATTGGCATTTGATAAGTATGGATATATATATGTATTAAAATATACATATATATGTATATATATATATTATGTGTGTTAATATATATATGTGTGTGTGTGTGTGAGTTTATATATATGTATATGTTACATATACATATTAAAATGCTATTTTCTTTGAGATCGACTCTCTAAAGCAATGATTATTAGCCGATTTAAATGCTATATTTATATGGCTTTAAAGTCAATTATCTTTAACAAATTGGAGGTTAATTTATTAAACTAAACCAAGGCTGAACTATGAGATAATAATGACTGCATTCTTTAACCGCATTTTATTTTTGTTGTCTGTGATGGAAGAGTTTGAATATGCAAACAAGGAACTACTATTAAGTCAATGGTTTATAAGAGAATAAGTTGACACCTTTTTATGGGGAAATCGTGGACTTAGTAAACTGATTTTCCATGATATTATACATCAACCAACATCTATAAAAGCATATCAAGGACTTTGTCAAACCAGTTTAATGAATGAATCGACTCATATTATAACTTAGTCGATACGAGTTTGGTGTTGCAAATCTGGTGTTGACTGTTTCAACAGTAAAGGAAATCATGCCAACTTAGTGAATGAATAAGGAGGCTTTGGCGCCACCTTTGGATCCTTTTTCCTCTAGATATCTAGTTTAAGATGCAAACCAAATTCTATCATGTGGGATTTGAACTAGTCTCTAATTGTTGTCATTAACCAAATCGATCTATAATTGTTTAAGTTGTGTATGTGCTTGTATGCTCGCCACCTTTTTACTGAGTTAAGATGTGTTGTTGTGCATGCATTTTTTTATCAAATATTATGTCCATTTTGTAGGTTGTGTAGTTTCTAGTTTGTTGTATAAATAGAGGAGAATATTCATTCGTTTGGATGCATTCCTTATACAAAGTTTACGCATTCTTCTATGCATTATTTCTTGTGAAAACTTTTGCATTTCATCTACATATTTGTCTGCAATAATTTGTCAAGAATAGTGAGTATAAGCCTTGAGTTTTAGAGTGAGTTGATTATTATTATTGAGAGAAGTAATTGCCAACTTGTGAGATAGAGGTTATTGAGTCTTTGTTGAAGGATCCATACTAGGCTAGTTGTTGATTTGGAAGTGTTGTGTTTGCAGCCAATTAATTGGAAAGCTTATCACAAGCATGAGAATATTATTCCCTTGTTTTCTTTTGTGTTGAATGATTGGATTCTTGAATGTTTCAATCGATCTTTTCTAGTTCCTTACATATAAGGAAAAGTAATGTTTGCTTTTAAAGAAAAGTGGAAATTATTTACTTTGTTTTGTGTAATGTTTGTAAATATTCCATGATAGGAGAGACAATTTTTCATAGGTATTGTTAATATACATAATATGATTAAACATGGAGAGGAGAGACTGAATGTCATAGGTATTGATATTATACTCGATATGATTAGTCAAGGGTAAGAGAGATTGTTCCTCACAAGTATTTTTTTATACTAGATATGATCAAATGTTGGCAAGCTTAAGGAACACTCATAGCTAGATATTTAATTATGCTAGATGGCTAGTAGGATAATCTTGTGATTGATATCCATGAAGGGAGGGAACTAGGGATTAATGAGTGGTGTTATCTTAGGTTGTATTAAAGAGATAGGTTATCCTAGGGAGTAGCTTGGCTATAGAGAGGGATTTACTAAGCATAGATATAATGGCCTCAAGTCAAAATGAGCTTGCTACAGTGTAAGTGAAGGGTAGACCTTCACTTGAAGTACTGAGTGAGAGCACTTTGGCCAAAGTAGTGTGATTTCCCTAGGCTCCACTATCAGTTCACCATGTCCATTTAAATGCATGAGGGGTACCTAGAATAGGTTACAAATCCTAGTCATGTAGGGCACAACACTAATCTTAGAGTGGTATGTTGTATGGGGTTATCCAACCAATACCTTCGTCGAAGGGTAGGGCAATCTATCAATGATAGATGTGTGGGGAACTGTATATGAGTCTATGGTTGGAAAAAAAGCACTTGAGTGATGCTTCTCCTCCTTAGCAGGTGACAAAAGACCAAGGTTTTGAAAGGAGGATTCCTATACCATCTATATCTTATGTTATGAAGCTCAAAGGAGCTATGTATGTAGTTTTGTACTTTCTCATAATATTGTACTTTGCAAAATATTGTAATGGAATGGAAGTTCTTATTATATGCTGTACAACATCTTTGTTCTTATATTTTCAAGAAAGAAAGGAAAAAAAATATTGCAATGGCTTATTACATAGTTTATTTTACTCACACAATGAAAACTTAGGAAATTTACTTTAGTGTACATTTAGCATATTACAATCCACTTATCTCTAGAATTTGTATTGGGTTTCAATTGGTCGATCTGTTGGTACAACAAAAATTGTGTTCCAAAAAATGGTATCAGAGTCAAGTTGTGGGTTTGAATCCCCTCGAGTGATGCTAAGGGGGAGATAGTTGAATTAATCATCAATGTCTCCCTTTAGATTTAGGACATGGACTAATTGCCTCCTGTGAATCCACTTATCTTTTGTGTTTATATCGAGCATTAATAGGTCGATCTTTTGGCACAACAAAAAATGTGTTCCAACATAAACTTGCCCAAAATTTCCAATGCTTGGGAAATATATGTCCAGTGAAAACCATTGCATACCTTAGGCTACCAACGGTAATATCATAAGGCATGTTAGACATATCCTCAAAGTTATCATGCAATTCAAACCATATATATAAACAAAGTTTAATGCCAATGAAAAAATGAATACTCACAAGTTTGTAATCATACATATTAATCCATTGTAAAATGTTATCAACATACTTACTCCACCAAAAAATGAAACACACCTTTCTCCACCAATGGTCATATTTTTGAAAAATTTAAGTTGTTTTGTGTACCAATGGGGGTTCAATGGTGTTCACCATCCTAATAGGTGTGCCTTTCCCAATGCTTCTACCACTACTAGTCATAGATCATCGCCTCGTCATTCTATAAAATCACTTTGTTAGGGAAAACAAGTGACTTTTGACATTTGTTAGTCAGAAAACCTTGCTAATTCCTCAAGGTCTTATCATTCTTCTCATAGGCTCGAGGTGGTATCTTAGCATCAATCACCTACTTCATATCCTAATAGAATTCCACTTTCTCATGGGGCTACCTTTAATCCAAATCTATATCAAAATCCTACGACATTTCCTAACTCCATTCCTATCACTCATGAGAAATCTTTTTCTTCCCGGCTTCAGAACAGGAATCCATCAACTTTCCCCAATTCCATTTCTATCAAAGCTGGTGAATCTTTGGATCATAAGGGTAATACTTATTTTGCAAAGGTTAATGGATCTCGTCTCTCATCCTAGAATGTTAAAGATTCTTTCAACAGTCTACAAAAATAGATCTGGGTACCAAAAATGCAAAGGGATCCTACAAATGAAGGGATTTTTTCTGTTACATTTCCTAATGAAATGTTGTAGCCTCAAATTCAAGATCTTTAGGGCCTTTCCCTTATTTGTAAGTTATAGAATTTCTCCCCAAAAATTATTTTTTTGCAACAATGATTTTTTTATGAATGGGAGGGATCTACTCAAGTGTTTTATCTTAATAAGGGAGAAGGGTTTTTTATTGTTATTTTCAACTCTAAGGAAGCTAGGAATTCTATTCATTCTATTAAATCCTAGATTTTGGAGGGCTCAGGCCTTTACACTCTCCCTTGGTCTTCAAATTTCAGTCCATCTCATACTAGGGTCAAGTTTATCCCCTTTTGGCTTCAATTGCATTTCCTTCTATTGGAATATAGAGAAACAAAACTCATTATAATTATGGCAAATCAATTGGGGATTTTCCTCAAACAAGATTTATATTTCTTCTCTAATCCTTTGCATCCGGTTATGGTTTGTGTTCTCCTTGATGTATTTAAATCTTTTCCCTCATAGTTGCTTATAATATCTAAGAATGGGGTATGGAAACAACAAGTGGTCATTGAACGACCATAAAAAAATTGTACTCATTTTCATTTTCCATTACACCCATCAAAATCTTGTCAGTTGGATAAGGATTTTTTTTCAATGGTAAAATCAAAATGTCAAATGGATTCAATTCTTAAAAAAATAACAAATAGCTCATTAAAAAAATCCATTTGTCATTTGACAGTTGTTCTGAAATGCTCTTCACACAAAGAACATGATGTCTTTCATGGTTTTTATTTAACAAGCAATGTTCTCAAACCCAAAGTGTTCTTTAGATGGTCTTCAAGCAAAGTAGATTCATCTATTCCATATGTGGGTAATTTTGGTTGCTCAATTAGTAAGGAGATAAGACAAGGTCAAGGTAGTATTCAAAATCAAACAAAATCCCTAGCTGTAGCCAAGGTTCATAATTTAAGACAGAAGGATGAATCAAAAAATAGCTCAACTTTGGTTACTTTGAGAGGATTGTCTCAAAAAGAAAATCAATCTTTTACTATTTCACTTTCAAAAAGTTGGGAAAATGGTCTCAGTTTATTTTTTGAGACTTTCACAATTCATTATACTTATTTTCCCCAAAGTTTGTATGTTACTATATAGGAAATTTATCACATTACTAGGCTTATCATTTCTAGAGGTTTTCTTTCCGCAATTACTAGCAATGCTCTAGGCATCCAAACTCAAGAGGACCATAAAATTATGATGTTGGGTACTTACCGTGAGGTACAAAGTGCTAAGGGCCCTCAATTTTCATGCTCATGTGAGGATTTGGAAAGTTTTGTAGATAAATATTTATCATTCATTGGTGATTAGTTGATTGAGGACATAGTGACAAAAGTTTTGGGAGAAGAGGATTTATTTGTTTTTTCTAAATCTTTGACCATAACACAAACACCTATTTCCCCATCTTCCAAAAAAAAAAACCCTTGTGAAATGGGGAAGGAAATCCCTGGAAATTAAACTAAAAGAGGAAATTGAGGCAGTTATTCAGTCTATGTTGGATGGAAAAGTATTAGGTGGTAATGATAAGAAAAAAAGTCCAAGGAGACAATGTTTCTCTCCTAGGGTGTAATGCAACTAATTTCATGGAATGTCAGAGGCATTAATGCCTCTTACAAGAGGGTTCAAATCAAGCATCAATTGGATGCTTGTGGAGTAGATATGGTAGTCCTCCAAGAAACTAAAACATCAATGGATTTCTTTGATAATATCAGTAAAAAGTGGTTTAAATGGAAATCTATTCATTCTCCAACACAAGGGGCTTCTGGGGGGTTAATAACATTATGGAATGCTAAGACAATGTCTGTAGGTAATGTAACAAGTGGAAGCAACTGTAGTTAATGTAAATTACACATTTTGATCTTACTTTTTGGTTAGTAAATGTTTATGGTCCAAATAATAAAGTTGTAAAAAAACTTCTTTGGGGTAAGTTAAAGAAAATTATGGATCAATTGGGACAAGATAAAGTTATTATTGTTGGTGATTTCAATGCAATAACTTCCCTCTCTAAAAAAAAAGGAGGTAAATGTTCACCACCAATTGTAATGAAATACTTTCAAGGTTTCATTCAAGATAATGCATTAGTGGACATAGTGCCAACAAATGGAAAGTTTACATGGACAAATAGAAGGAAATATTTCCTTTAGATTGTTGAGAGGTTAGACAGATTTCTAATTTCTCCAAATTGGTTGGTGGTTGATTATGTGCTTTCATCAAAAAAATTATCTTTCAATGCATCAGATCATTTTATTCTCAAAATTCAATAAGTTCAAAACATAAGTCTTCATTCAAGTTTAAAGATAAGTGGTTTCATCACCCAAATTTTATTCATTTACTCAAACAATGGTGGATAAGTGTGCCTTTTTTCAAAGGGTCTCCAATGTTTTGGTTATGTAAGAAGCTTGAGCATATGAAGCAGCAAATTAAAAATTGGAATATAATGGTGTTTAAGAATATTTTTCTCAAGAGGATGTGGTGTACAAGTAGTTATCAAAAGTAAATGAACAAATTATTTATCATGGTATGGATATTGTAGCTTTTGTAAAATAGAAAAAATTGCAAGAGGAATGGAGTGAATTACTTCTGAGGGAAGAAGTGTATTGTCGTCAGAAATCTAGGGAGTTATGGCTTAAGGATGGTGATAGAAACACTAAATTTTTCATATTTCAGTCCAAATTGAGCAGGACGAATTCAATTTTCTCAATACAAGATAGTGAAATAGGGGCACTTATTACTAAGGAAGTAGATATTCAAAAAGAAGGCAATAAATTCTTCTCTCAATTGCTTTCAAAAAACAAAAATACTAATCCTCAGCTAGTAAATTATAGAGAAGAACTTTTGGAAGCAATTCCCAAGTTAATTTGTCATATTGATAATGAGAAACTCTTATCTACTTTCATGTTAGAGGAAGTTATGGCAATTGTCTTCTCTCTAATAGCAGATAAAGCACTAAGGCCAAATGGATTTACTCAAATATTTTTTCAAAAATGTTCGTATTTCATTGCTATTGATCTTTTAAGGGCAAGGGAGGAATCAAAAAAGTCAGGGGGTATGCTTATGCAGTTCAATGTAACCCATATTGCAATAATACCAAAAGTAAATTCTCCATGCAATTTTTTATTATTTTAGGCATATTTCCCTATGTAATACAATAAAAAAATTTCACTAAGGCTATTTATTTGCGGTTGTATCCACTTATTTCCCATATAATCTCAGAAGAATAGAGTGGATTTGTGTTAGGTAGAGAAATGGTAGAAGGGGCACTAGTAGCACATGAAGTTCTTCATTCCACTGCCATGAACAAACTCTTAGAAATGATTATTAAACTGGACATGATGAAGGAATATGACATGGTTGATTGGGCATTCCTGATGCAAGTAATGCAAAAATTTTGTTTCAATCATAAATGGTGCAAATGGATTTTTTCCTATTTATCAGGTGTCAAGTTTTTAGTGATCATTAATGGATCTCCAATGGGATTTTTTAGTTCATCACAAGGGGTACATCAAGGTGATTCATTTTCACGATTTCTTTTCATCATTCTTGTAGAGGTATTAAGTAGATTTATTCACAAAATCCATTTTCATGGTTTGTTGCAAGGTATATCCATTCCAAGCACAAATATCATAGCCGCACACTCATTATCTTCAAATGATAATTATTTTTTGGTAAGGCATCGTTAGGGGAAGTAAAACAGATAAAAGTTGTGATAGATAAGTATTTGGTCATGCAAGCCAAGTATTTAGATAATGCAAATCCAAATAGGATTCTCACTGTGTTAAATCCACCTATAGGATCAACAATGTGGAACTTTCTAATTTCATGTAGGAAGTTCATTGGGTCTCATTTAACTTGGGAGATTAATAATGGTAAGGAAGCTTTGTTTTGGAAGGATTTCTGGAATGGGAATCCACCCATCAATTCTCTTCACAATTTTGAAAACACAAAGGATATACTAGTTGCAACTTGGGGAGAATAAGTCAATTATTATATTGATCAGGTTGACATGACAATGGGAAAGGTCAAATGGAAAGATATATCTAATTTTTCCATTTCAAATGAGCATAAAAGATTCTTGAAGAAAATTTTGGTAAAAAGGACTATATTTCAATCAACAAAAAATGATAAGCTAAGATGGTCTTTCTCCAAAACAAGTGAATACATAGTTAGAGATGCTTACAAAGAAATTTATCAAAATTTTATGCAAGTAGGCTATCAAAGGGCTTACTCATTTTGTTGGAATCAGATGATCTTGCAAAAGGCAGGATGCTTTGATTGACTTGTAATCGAAATAAAAATCTTGACAAGTGAAAGATTGTCCAAATTAGGGATTGCAAAGCCATTTAAGTGTGTTCTTTGTGAAGAGGAATTTGAAGATGTAAATCATCCCTTCTTGGCCTATAGAGTAGTGTTGATGGTGTTTTTATGCACTTCTCAACACAGGTAATGCATAGGTGCACTACCTCTCTTGAAAGACAATCTTCCACAATCAAATTGCAGAACACTATCCCAAGGTCTCTCAGATGTCAAGTCTTGATAGTGCTTAGATACCTCAATAGTTTGATGTGATTTGCTGGAATCACAAGGAAGACTTATGGATGAGTTACAAAGCATGGGAAGTTTGGTTTGAAAATGTAGTTTCAAAGTGCTGGAAGTGAATGAACAGTGGATGTCCACTCAAAACAGCAAGCTAAAACTCATAAAATTCATCCGATATAGATTCATGGTGATGTTTTGGGTCCTACTCTAACCAAGTATTAAAAAAAACAACAAAAGGAGAATGGTTAAGAAAGTTATTCTAATCCTAAGCTACGAATGAACAGTAACAATGGTGGCTGCTGTAGTAGACAGACTCCCTAAACTGATTTTTTGCTTGACCAAGAGAAACCTACAACTACACAAAACCAGTGCAATCTTCTAAGGACTGCATATTTTCACATCACATACACACATCATGTACATGCAATCGAACTAAGTTGCAGCAATAAAGGAAAGAGGCTTAGACTAGCTTTGCAAAGTGATTCATCATCAATGAACCACAAAAAGCATGAGCTGGAAATTAATCAAATACTATAACAGCAACACCATTATGACAACCATTCAAGAAACTAATACTAAAACTAATATGGAAGTTGAACCATGCATCCATAAAGAGAAAACTCAAAAGGAACACCCATAAATCATGCAATGTTACTCTCTATTGCTACAGAATGTCTTTACAATAGCTCTCCGACCCTTACAAATGAGAGGCAAGCCACTATTTATAGTTTTCCAAAACCCAAATGAATGGACAGGATTGAATTACATTGTGTGGCCTAGATTTGATTGCATTAGGGTTTCACCTACCCCACAATATTCAACAATTTAAAATATGTCTTTGTCTTTTCCCTATTTTGTTATCTAGTACCAGTTACTGTAGCAATTTCATCATTTAGCCGATTTCCCTTTTCACTGTAGCTGAAGTTGCTTGAAAGCTACCTTCTTACTTGATGTGTTTGCAATGCTCTTCCTTGGATCGAACGAGCCCATCAATGATTGGCATCAATGGATTGGTGGCCCCTGATTTGACCAGACAACCCTCTTATGCTTTCTTCAAGGCCACCCCCTTGCATTTTTGTCTTTGACTTTCTTGGCACAAGCCCTCTTTTAACACTGACCTTGTTGGTGAGTGCTAGCGGGAGAGGTGATCATGAAATAAATAGTGACATGAGCAATGTACTTTTCCTTGTTCAGCTTTCTCAATGGGTCTCCTGACAGACGTGCAGTAGGCTCCTTGAATCCTGCATACATGAAGTGTCATAAGTGCTTTCATGCATAAATTAAGGAAAACATTAGTTAAATCTTGCAAGATCCTTATTAGATTCATCCATCCATCATCAAAAGATCAAAATATTCATATTTGGAGCTCATTTGGATCGACTTAGGAGCATCCAGAGGTCCATGGCCAAAAAGCCGTCCGGAGATGGCAGTTTGGAATGGCAAGCTGAAAACAGAATTCCAGAGACAGAACTTTGGGGTCCGGGGTCCGGTGGGCTACAGGGCAGTCAAAAGATTGATTTCCCATGTGAGCACTGGGCCCCAGGCACCGAGAAGCTATTCATCATTCACTATTTGGAACAGCTATCGTCGGGGGGAAGTCTGGAGGCAGCGGCCCAGGGGTCGGGCCCTAGTGCGAGTGTCGACGGTCATAGGGAAGGCAAGTCGGCGTAAGACCTCCGCCATGGGGTGAGGTCTTGGCGAGAGATGAATGTCTCACAGATAGCCAAGAGCAAGACCAAACTCGGCACAATGGTTTGCCGTTCGATTTCGTTTTCAGCCTAGCGGCGATCGGAAGGGCAGAGCCCGGAGCTCAGAGGGGCAGGCTAGATTTTCCCCTCAGAACGACAAATGGGGAGAGGACTCCCGAATCGCAGAGCCTAGAAGTTGGATGGACACCATGCATGGATGACTTGGTTCCATTGTATGCATACTCCATCTATAATTTGCTATATTGCCCCATTGAATCAATCAAGTTATGCATCTTCATGTTAGGGTCCATATCGGCAACTGTCACGATGATCGGGGTGTAAGGGATGCATATCGAGGGAAGTCATTGTTATCGCCATAAGGTCTTGGCAAGAGACCCTCGGTCTCGCCGACCTTACACATGGACTCCCTCTGAATTTAATTCCAGTGAGACTATGGTGGACTCCATCAGCATAAGGTTTACGGTGTCCCGCCGAATGACATTTGGGTTTCATTTTGGCCAAGCATGAGTTTGCGGCAGGAAGTTACAATGAAAAGGCCAGGTCTTGCTGACAGGTAACAGTGGCTTTCGGCGTGAGATCTTTTTTTCTCCTGGAGAACAAAGGGCTAACTTGAGGTGGCTTTCGGTAAAGCAAGAGCATTCTACATGAGGTTTCCCCGACACCATTATGTCTCACCGAAAGTGCGATGAGTTCCCTATCGGCAAGAAGGCCAAAAATGTCTTGGCGAAACATAACTACTCGGTGAAGATCATTTGTTTCAGTGTAAAGTCGGGGTGAGGTGCCCGGAGTCTCACCAAATGAAGTGATGAAGTCGCCTTGTCGGCATGACAATGGGGTCATTACAGCGACATGTGAATAAGCGAGTGCCTTCGATGAAACATTGCGTGATTGACACAGTGTCTCTCCAATACCTGAAAGCTATAGCGAGGTAGGCAAAGTAGATTATGCATCTCGGTGAGAGTCTTCTTTTGTCTTGGCAACCAGAAGTTTCGGTCATTGTTAAAACCCATCTCGGAGAAAGGCCTTGCGACATTCAAATGTCCTGCCGACTATCATGGTGCAGACCGGGCCTAGATTCGGCGTCGGCTATTGGATTTTCTTCTCAAGTGTTCGTGGCAATGGGCAAGCTAGAGCCTGATGCTCAAAAGGCCCGGGATGATTTTCCCTTTCAGAATGGCAAAGGAGGGATGGACCTCTGGCGGCCGGGGCCCGGCGAGGGGGGGAAAAGGCCATTTAGAGTTCAGATTGGGATTCTAGTGAACGGACGACGACGGACCCGGGAGGCCAGAAGGGCAAGGTCCTCTGGTCGTAGGGACATGGTAAATGTCGCAGGGAAACCCGAGGAGGTGAACCTGAAGGGTCTACTAGAGCTGCAAAGTTCTGCAATATTTCACATGCTTTCCATAGCCCTAAGATTTCTACATGAGTCCTCATCATTGGCCTTTTACCTATTTCCTACCATATTACTCCATATGTTCCCTTGGGTCCTGCATTTTCTGCATTCTGGTTCCTATCGGCGGCAGTCCATGACTGTTTCCCAACTCATGTTACATTTTTTGCTTGCATGAGTCTGCATTGCCTATCGGCAAGACTCATCTGATATCACGGCGATCACAAGTCCTCTACATTTTTCATTTGGCAGGATGCTTCTATTGTTTTGGCGACCGCGGAGGCTCCTATCGGCATATGTTCCAACCGTCGGGGTAGTGTCATGCCGATCATCTTTTGTTTCCCAGACTTTGCATTTTGGTGGCTCATCGGTATAGATGGAATGCTTTCGGTATTGGGTCATAGCAACACCCATATGCTACACCGACAAACCACAATGGGTTTACTTCAATCGGCTTTCGATATAAGGTTGCAACTCTCGGCCTATGGTCTCAGTGAAAGATGGATGTCTCCCTGACCGACAGGACCTAGGCTCGGTGAAAGCAAACATACTCAGTAGGAGGTTTCACCGAAAGACTGATGTCTTGGCAAAACAAATAGACATCGATAAAGCTATAGGATCGCGCTATGACCTCTTGGCAACTTGGTTTGGTTCTGCTGACTAAAGACTTTGGCACGAGAATTACAGGGTCCTGACGACCAAATACAAACCTAAGAAATATTTCGGTGAAATGCAGGGTGACCAGAGTGACATCTCCCTGAACTCGAAGGGTTACAACAATGAAAGAAAAGACCTCGATGAAAGAAAAAGTGTTCAGCGAAAGGTCTTCCTGAAGGACGAATGTCACAACAACACAAATAAATCAATAAAGCCACCAGATCTCACCAAGGGAAACCTGAAGGAGAATACTTGCCAAAAATTAGGTAGGTGAATTCAGTCAGGGAAATTTTATCATTTGAAGGCACATGACCAATTTGGGCCTAGAAAATGGGGCACGCAAAACAAGACCAGAGCAAAGCAGCTAGTCAGGAGCGAAAAAAGGGGGGGTCCCTGCTTAAGGCGGGGCGGGTGTGCAAAACATGCACAACAAATTAGTTATGTTGATGTGTTTTTTTATGCACTTCTCAACACAGGCAGTGTGTAGATGCACTACCTCTCTTGAAAGACAATATTCTACAATCAGATTGCAGAACACTATCCCAAGGTCTCTAATGTCAAGTCTTGCTAGTGCTTGGAATATCTCAGTTGTTTTATGTGATTTGTTGGAATCACAAGGTAGTCTTACAGATGAGTTACAAAGCATGGGAAGTTGGGTTTGCAAACGCAGTTTCAAAGTGCTGGAAGTGAATGAACAGTGGATTTCCACTCAAAACAACAAGCTAAAACTCATAAAATTCATCTGATTTAGATTCATGGTGATGCTTTGGGTCCTACTCTAACCAAGGATTAAAAGAAATAGCAAAAAGAGAAGGGTTAAGAAAGCTATTCTAATCCTAAGCTATGAATGAATAGTAACAATGGTGGCTGCTAAAGTAGACAGACTTCCTAAGCTGGGTTTTGCTTGACCAAGAGAAACCTACAGCTACAAAAAACTAGTGCAATCTTCTAAGGACTATAAATTTTCAAATTGCATACACACACGATGTACATGCAATCGAACTAAGTTGCAGCAATAAAGGAAAGAGGCTCAGACTAGCTTTGCAAAGTGATTCATCATCAATGAACCACAAAAAACATGAGCTAGAAGTTCATCAAATACTGAAATAGCAAACACCATCACCACTCCCATTCAAGAAACTAACACTAAAACTAACATGGAAGGTGAACCATGCACACATAAAGAGTAAACTCAAAAGGAACACCCATAAATCATGCAATGTTGCTTTCTATTGCTGCAGAATGTCTTTACATCAATTCTTCAACCCCTACAAATGAGGGGCAAGCTCCTATTTATAGCTTTCCAATGCCCAAATGAATGGCTAGGATCAATTTGCATTGAATGGCCTAGATTTGTTACAAAATAGGGTTTCACCTACCCCCAATATATCACAATTTAAAATTACATTTTGACTTTTTCCCTATCTTGTCCTCTAGTGATGGCACTATAGTACTTTTGTCTTTTAGCCAATTGTTGTTTTACTGTAGCTACCTTTCAGGGAATTCTTCCTCTTTGATGGGGCTGTCCTCCTGTCTCTTTAAGCTAGTGTTGATTTATCAGTCTTTTGCATCCTGCAGGGTTATCATCCCATGCTGCTTGACATTCCTCTATGGTGGGGACTTCCATCTCTTGGAAAGTTGGGATGTGGAAGGTCTTCGTAATCCCTTCAGTTGACATGTTAGTGAGGACGTTGCCCTCTGTATCAATGATTGCTCTTGTGTCGAGGTGATAGGCCTCCCAACAAGCCATGACAAGCTCGGGATCCACAAGGGATGGAGGGAATCCTGCAGCCTTTGTGATTCCACTCTGTCTTATCAATCTGGCATTCTTTGTCGTTGGGTTGATTCTGACCCTCTGTGTGAATTTGTCAATATCAACTTGGCCTATGTTTGTCTCAGTAATATCCTTCCAGTCCATGGTGACTTTAGAGTGTAGAGGATCACCTTAAAACTGGTATTTCATTTGGTCCTTGTCTTATTTTCCTTGAGGAGTTTTTCCTGTCTTCTTCCCTTTGTCCTTCCCGACAGCTGCCCCTAAAGGTCCTGCACTCGATTCCATATATTCTGCAAGCAAAGGCGTAGTTAGCGTAATTGATCATAAAAGTATTCATGTTAGTTGAGATTCTAAAGATGACATCCATTTCAAAGGGTCTATTAAGCATAACATGACTTTATCTCTTGACATCATTAATCTTTTGATTGGGGGCATTTGGTCAGTTCGGGCCCGAAGGGCCGGACTTCCTTGGCAGAAATGTTGTTTGGAAGGGAAAATTGGGTGGAGAGCTCCCAGAGATTCTCTTCGGTCAAATTTTAGTATTTTAAGAGGTTCATAATGAAGGAGACCAAAATCAATCACGTGGGTCGAAGTTGGATTTCAAATTTGGGCTCATTTGGATCAGTTTAGGAGAATCTGGAGGTCTCGGGCTGGGGAGCCATCTGGAGATGGTCATTTGGAATAGCAAATTGAGGACAGAATTCTGAAGACGAAACTCTAGGTTCTAGAGTCCAGCAAGTCAAAAGGCGGTTAGCAGCTTTATTATCAGGTTCAAGAGGTTCAAGGGCCATGGTGCACTTTGGCGTTTGGGACGACAAATGTAGGGTAGAAGTTTGGAGATTCGGGCCCGACAAGAGAGAATGTCATCACTTCGTTTTAGTTTCAATCAGCGTGAGAATCTGCCTTGGGGAAAGGTCTCAGCGAAGACGAAAGTCTTACCGACAGCCGGGAGCAATATCGGGCTCGGCAGCTCGGCCCGTCGTTTCATTTCGTCTTAGTCTAGCGGCAGTCAAAAGGGCAGAGCCCAAAGCTCGGAGGGGTGGGTGAAGTTTTCCCCTCGGGGCAGAGGATGACCAAAGGACCACGGATGGCCCCACTAAATCAGTTGAGTTAGGAATTTCGTGCTTAGGTCCATATCGGCATAGGTTCCTAGTTGTTTTGGCAATAATGGAGGTCCCTGTTGGCATAGGTTACAACTCTCTGGATAGTGTCATACCGACAACCCTTTGTTTCCCCGACTTTCACTTTGGTGGCTCATCGGTATAGCTGGAACGCTTTCGGTATAGGGTCATGGTGACACACAAATGTTACACCGACAGACTTCAATGGGCTTACCACAATTGGCTTTCAGTATAGGGCTACATCTCTCAGTGCATGGTCTCAGCAACGTGAACATGTCTCTCCGACTTTGCATTTGGCTCCCTTTCGACGTGACTTTATTTTGGTCACACTGAAAATGTAACGTATGACCCCTTGTTGGCGTAAGTCCTACTTTCTCTTGGCGAACAGTGATGCCGCGGTGACCCTTGTTGTGACTTGGTAGATTCTATATAGCATCTTGCTGAGGGCCTGAGGTTATAGCAACATGCTAAGGTATATGGGGCTCAGTCGGGGAGAGAGATAAAATGTCTAGGCGACTGTGAATTCAATAACCGCATGTGTATTTCCATCGGCCAAGCTTAAGGGATTCTCCTGGCAAAGACAAAAGTCTGGATGGTTCAGTGAGACTTTGTAAGATTGATATAAGTCTCAGTGAGATGTCCAGGGTCTCACCGAACGAAATGATAAAGTTGTCTCGTCGGCGTGACAACAAGGTTGTTACAGCAACACATGAATGAGCGGGTCCCTCAGTGAGACATTGTGAAATAGGCATAGGGTCTCCCCAACATTCAAAAGTTATGCCAAATGAGGATGTCAGCGGGACAACATTGTAGCAGGGAGATGTCTTGCCGAGAGGGCCAAGCTATGCTGACAGGGGGAGCCTTCGGCACAAGATTTTCTTTCTCCTAGCAAACAAAGGGCTAGCTTAGGGTGGCTTTCAGAAAAGTGAGAACATTCTATATAAGGCTTCCCCGACTCACTTATGTCTCGCTGACATCACGATGAGGTTCCTATCGGCAAGAAGGCCAAATTGTCTTGGTGAAAATAGATCAAAATGTAAGTGTTCAGTGTAGGATTCTAAGTCATTGAGATGTTATGCCGAACACAGGTAAGTCCTGCCAACTGGAAAGGGCCAAGTGTGTTCGCTAAGAGAAGGAACCCCACCAGGAAGTCTTGGTGAAAGGTCCTGCCGAAAAGAGCAGGGGTGGAATCCTAGGGACGGAGGTCCAGAGTCCCGAGCCCGAGAGACCCAAAGGATGTTTTGACATTTTTGATTTGTTGTCAAGTCCCCGACGGCAAAGGAAGGGTCCGAGCTCGGAAGGTGGGATGATGTGGGAGGTTCGCCATAAGAAACGACAAAACACTCTCAGAACCCCGGGAGTACAACTCTGAGGTCCCAGGCCCGAGAGGCTTGGATGGCCGTTAATATTTCGTGATTTGTATTAAACAACCATCGGAGGTTCGGGCCCCGAGGGCCAGGAGGATGCAAGCCAAATGTCGTTGGGAATGGTGGGAGCGAAAAGGAAACCCGGGGTGGGAAACCTGGACAGTCGGGCCCGAAGGGGGCCGGGGCCATTGGTAAGGGCAATCTGCCAAAGAGACCCCACAAGGCACCAAAACATGACAAAATCAAAAGGGGAAGGCACGGTCAACTTATGGTGGGATTTTGAAGTGACATTGACCATTTGAGACACCAAAAAGTGGGGCACACAAAATGAGGCGGCGACAAAAATGACCCGACAAGGTGAAAGAAAAGAGGGTCCCCGTTCGAAATAGGGTGGGTGTGCAAAACATGCACAACAAATAGCTCAGTCATGTTCGTATTTTGTTTTAAACAAAATGAATTGGCAATCTCACCTTTTAGACAAGCTATGGAACTTGTTCTCAAGCTGGCAATTTTATTCAAAAGTTATTTCTTTTCATGCATATGGAAAATCATTCTGGCAGTGGTTGTGTGGGAAATATGGTGGGTTAGAAAGAAGTGTATATTTAGGAAGGAAAAATGTGTTATTGATTAGGTTAGAACAGTATGTTTCAGAAGTGGTTAATGGTTATGTTCAGAAAGGAAAGTTGGTTGACTAAATTTTCACAGATTGGGACTCCATGTTACTTAAGAATTGGTCTCATATTCTATTACCTTTTAAAGGAGGATTGTTCCACTCTGTCCAAAAGAAAGATGATTAGACAAAGGTAAATTGGAAGCCTCCTCCATAAGGTTTTTATAAGTTAAATTTTGATGGAACAAGCAGGGGTAACCCCAAAATATCTGGAGCAAGGGTTGTTGTTAAAGATTTCAAGGGTAGGGTGTTGTTTGCTAAATTAATCAAGCTTCAACCTGGTATCAATAATGTTGTTGAGACCTAGGCGTTGCTGCAAGGATTGAGAATGGAAATATTGCTTAAAATTCCAAAGCTTCAAGTAGAAGGAGACTCACTCATTGTTTTAAATGCATGTAGAGAATGAAAAATTCAAAACTAGCATCTTGGTTATATTTTGAAATAGAGTTGGGTGTTATTGGATAATTTTGATAATTATCAAATTATTCATATATATAGAGCAGGGAATTCTCTTGCAGATTGCTTGGAAAATTTAGCATGTGATCAAGTTGAAGAAACAATAACACATGTAATAAATCAAGCTAATACACATCTAAATTTGTGTGTTATTTTAAAATTTGAAGGTAGTATGGAAGTTATTTAAGTAATTGTTCAATTTTGCATGCTTTTGTGGCAAAGCATTATACAAATTTGCAGGGTCATCTTTATAGGTTCATCAAACACATGTGTCAAGGGTGGTGTGCATTTCATCACATTTTTCTTAGGCATATGGTGAATGCATCCATTTTAAAGCTAAGTTGTGTCATGCATAGGAAGTGTTTATTGCATGATTATGATGGGAAAGAATTTGGCATAATTTTAAATTGGGGTTATCTTAATATGGCTTTAGGATAAAGGGACAGATAATGTACAAAATCAAAAAACATTTGTTTGGATTATTCTTCCTATAGACAGAATCATAAGAGCATGACAAGTTTTCATGAGTTCCAAGGTGGTAGAGTACTGAATTTTAGTTTAGCACATGAGAAGGAACAACTCTCACAAGGAAATAGTCACTCAACACAACACTCACTGCAATACTACCGACCAAGAATCTTGACCATTATGGGCCATTGAAAATGATTAACACTCCAGCTTCACAATCATGGTGGAACCACTGGCCTCCTAGCTATCGATCATGGGGGTGCAGTTTCCTCGTGACACCACAAGTAGGTGACACAACTCTTTGTGGGGTAGTGGTATCCCCACACTACCACAACCACTAATAAAACTCGTCGTAGGGTAGTGGTATCCCCATGCTATCACAATCATTGATAAGCTCTAGTGCGGGGCAGTGGGTTCTCCGCACTACCGCAGGTTCTCATACAACCTGTCACAGGGGTGTGGTAAAGGCTTCCAAATCTATATGAAATTTTTGCTCGACTAAGAGGGGTAGCTAGTGTAAAATCATGTACATTATCGGCCATGTTTTGATATCAACCAAATCTATTTGGCCACTAAGTAATTAAAACTCCAATTATATTAATATATTATATAGGCTGTTAGCCTTTTGATAAAAAAAAAAAACATACTCTAACTTAATTAGAGCTTTCTATATGCTCAATCTTTATCAATCTTTGTGCTAGATGTATTTTGTAACCTTCAAATCCTCATATCAAATGTTCTAGAAAGCTAGTTTTGAGCCCCTAATTATCACTTTGGTGCTACCAATAAACATTTCATTCATATGCAACAAACCCCATTTTTAACATTAATAAAATGATCTTCCTTGCTCCCAACAAACCCCATTTTTGCTACAAATTTATCAAAATTTTGGTACCACATGCAAAGTAGCTATTTTGAACCATACAATGATAGTTTCAACTTACAAAACAAATATTTCTTCCTCTTCATAATAAAACCATCAAGTTGCCACATATAGATCTCCTTCTTAAGATTCGTGAAGCAATAGATAATAAAAATCTAATAGAAAATCACTTAACAATAGGAGAGAAAAATTCATTGAAATCAACTCTCTCTAGGATTATCTCTTGGCCACTTGTTTGGCCTTATACCACTCTAATTGTTCATCTACTTTAATCTTCTTCTTATATACCTATTTGTAACCAATAGATTTTATTCCTTTAAACAAACTAACAAGATCTCAGGAGTTTCATTTGTCTAAGGCCATCATCTCCTTCTACATGGTCTATATCCAAAACTCATTATCCTCTAAAGAGAGTCTCCCTACAATAATTTTTGTCATCATCAATACATGACAATGCAAATACACAATGAAAATTTAGAGGCTATACTTGTCAACTAAGTTTTGTTGTCTCATGGATCATCTAAGGGTAGGATTAAGGGGCTCTACATACTCTTTTGCATTATCAAGTTATTCATCCTCTTCAAAGCTCTCATATAAACCCTCTTCTTCATATCCATCATCTTGTTCTTCAACATGTGTATATTCCTACTTTTCAAATTTGGTTTGAAAATATTATTTTATTTCCTTATTTTTCTTTTAGTTGCACAATCTAAAATTACGTTAACTCCCTAAAAATTGTATCTCTAGAAAAAAATCATTATCTAGATTAACAAATTCCAAAGCTTATAACCTTTTACATTCTCATCATAACTAACAATGATGCATTTCTATGTTTTTGGATCTAGTTTAAATTGATTTTTCTTTGGTACATGAACATGTCTCAACTAAATATCCTTAAATGTGAAACATAAAATTTCTTACATTTGCATACTTCATAAGGATTTTTTATCAATAAGAGTTGAACAATGGGATGTGTTAATCAAGTAATAAGTAGTATTTATAGCCTCTACCTAAAAGTATTAACCCAGTTTTGTGTAATTTAGCATACATGTGACTCTTTCTAACAAGGTTCAATTCATTCTCTTTTCCACCATCTTCTATTGAGGTGTGTATAGTGTAGTCTTTTGTCGACCAACACCTACATGCTTACAAAACTCATTAAACTCCTTAAAGCAACATTTATCCCCATTATCAAATCTAAACACATTTATTTTATACTATATGTGTTTTTCAACTAAGGTTTTAAATTCCTTAAAATTAATGAAAAAATCATAGAATGAATAAAATAAACTCAAGTGTACCATAAGGCATCATCAATAAAAATAAATAAATAATAATATGTTCCCATAGTTTTAACATCCAAGATGAAACACAACCCAATGAATAATCTCTAACAATCTCTTAGCTCTATAATGACTTACAAAAAAATATGCTCTATTATGTTTACCAAATAAAAAGTTCATTAGAATAAGAAAAACCATCAATAATTTTTTTATTAATTGGGGTCCTAAACCCTTTTTTACCATTGTTGCTCAAACATTGGTACCACAACATACATGCATTTTTGGTGTCAATTACATAGAAAAGGTTATGAGAAAGTAGACATAATCAACCTAAAAAAAATCTCAACAGGGGATCCTCTAACAACCATCAAATTCTCTCTCGCCAACCTATGACCAAACTAATCAAACGTCAAATACATATTTGAATCATTCAACTTGGAAACAAAAATCAAATTTCTAGCAAGTCCAAGAATATGTAAAACACTGGTAATGGTTATCATCCTCCCATTAGAAAAACATAATTGTACCCTCCCATAACATGCTAGAGTAATCATGCATTAGCTAATAATTAATCAATCTCTAATTGATTATTAGTCTAATTTATTCTCATGCACTTAAGCTAAACTTAGGAGTTCTTTATTTAGTTAACTAAGTGTTTTTTGTTTAACTAAAGTGAGCAATTATTAGGGTTGCTCCTATATAGCACTCAACCATCATTGCATCATCAATTTGGAGATTTACTCTTGAAATCTCAACCTTTGAGGACTTTTGTTTTCCTTGAAGTTTCTTGAGGTTCATTTTGTACCTTTTTCTATTGAGGAATATTGTGATTCTTTGTTTGCATATCTCTTGTGTGGAAGGTGTATTTGTTTGTTGTTTGATCCTGTGGCTTGTGGTTTTGTGGTTTTCACAATTCTAACATGGTATTAGAGCATGGATTCATTGAACCCCTTCTTGATTTACAAGTTTTTTTTTCAACTATGGTTACAAGAGAAAATTTGAAATCTTTTTTGATTTTGATTTTTCTGCTTTTTTGTTTTTTCAAAACCAAAAAACAAAAAAATGTGCCACCCTAGGATCATATGGGAAACCAATGCCCAGCCCCTGGAGGGGCTAAATTTTTTTTTTGCAAAATAGGTAGAATTGGGAAAATGGGCATAACTTTTCACTCAGGTATCAAAATTGGGAAAACAAGATATCATCGAACAAATGGTTTCGAGCACTATCTAATGGTGTTGTTTTTTCTTAGTTTTCTACCACTGGTGCATTCTACAACGTGTTGAAGTCAGAGGTGCTTTTTTAATTCCTAAGCTCATAACTTTTGACTAGTTTCTTCATTTTTCATGATTCCAACAATGTTGGAACCATCTTTCAAAGCTCTTCAATTCCATCCATGCAATTTTCCCATATTTCTCCCCAAGTGTGTTTTATTCATTTTTCTATGTTTTTGCATTTTGGTGAATTACTTGGACATCTTATCTCTTGAAAAAAATTTGTTTGCCTGGAATGACTTGCTTTTTGCTATTATATATGTATTTCCAATATTTTGTCCTATTTGGGCATTGTAGACATCATTTTCATGCACATTCACTTTTGTAGATGCATTGAGACAAAGTCCCATTCTGGTATATATTTTTTGAGAATTTTGCACATCTTGTTGTGTCTTTTGTATTCGCACTATGATATAAAGTGCCATAGAGAGTTGATGTTTTCTTTTGGCTTTCCATCACACCTTTGTCAAGTAAGTGTCCCTTCCACAAAAAATAGTGAAACCAAGTGATTCTTGCTTAATGCATGTGTGTCTTAGTTTGCACACCCTTTTATTTTCAAGTTGTTTCTCCTACATGCACTTCTTGGTTTCACATTGTTTCATTGTTCCTATCATGGCTCTCCCTTTTTAGCATTATGGAGGAGTTTCTACTGTTGGTGTTAATGCTTCCTTGGTTTCATGTTTGAGTGATCTATTTATCAAGTTTTTGTTCCTATGTACTTTTGGATACAATGTACATCAACAGTTGGTTACTTGCATTTCAATGAGTTGGATCATTTACCATATGGTCATTCTTACATTCCTATTTCTGGAGGCGACCTTCCATCTTCATTTGATCAAAGACTATTGGGTACCAGTATTTTCAATTTGCATCTTGCATGTAGAGTAGTGACTTTTGGTCACTCATACAGATTCATGTGTCATTTGTATCTTTGAGTTCCAGATGTTTTCCTTTGTTTTCCATTTGATTCGAGTAGTGTCATTGGGGACACTCATGTAGATTATTGTCTCTCTCATGATTAGTATTCTTTAGACTATTTGTACCTATATTTTCAACTTGCACCTTGCATATTGAGTAGTGTCAGTGGGGTCACTCATGCAAATTCATGTACCACCTGTATCTACAAATTTCAAATTTCTTCCTTTTTTTTGTCATTTGATTCAAGTAGTGTCGTTAGAGGCACTCATGGAATATAGTTTCATTGATTTTTACATCTGTATCTTCGATTTCTAGATTTTTTGCATATCTTGTTTGTCATTTAATTCAAGTAGTTCCATTAGGGCACTCATGCATATTCATGTTATCTTGATCCTGATCATCATTTGTTTCAGAGGAGGTTCTTCATTGTAGCACCATATCAATCATCATTTGACAACAGCCCGTAGCTTCGTGCTTTTGTGGTGTTCTACATGTTCCTCTTTTTAGGACTTTGTTTGGTTGGAGGCTTCTAAGTCATTCACACCTTGATTTTAAGCTTTTTCAATCCTTCATTCACCTTTCTCTCTTTTGGAGAGGATTTTTTTCCCACTATGGTTTTCTCCTTTTCTCCAATTTTGAGAGACCTTTTTTTTGTACATGGGTACCTCACCAAGCCTTGTTTGTCAATACTCATCATGCATTATTTATTTTTTATGGTTTTTAGCTACTCCCTAAGTTCATCTGAAGGGGGGTGTTAGATTAATCATGCATTAGCTAATAATTAAATAATATTTAATTGATTATTAGTCTAATTTATTCTCATGCACTTAAGCTAAACCTAAGAGTTCTTTATTTAGTTAACTAAGTGCTTTTCCATTAAATGAAGTGAGAAATTATTACAGTTGCTCCTATATGTTGTGCCTATAGCATACACGCCCCGTTTGAAATGGGACCCTCTCTCTTCACTTTTTCGGGTTGCTTTCATCATCATCTTATTTTTGTGCCTCTATTTTGAATCCTAAGTGGTCAAGGAGTCTTAGAGATGTCACCTTAAGTTGACCAAGTTTCACCACCTTCAAAACTTTCAAGTCTTTAGCTTTTGCAGAGTTCCCTTGGTAGTTTTCCTTTAAACCTTCAAACAATCATCCTTCATGCTATGCAGGACTGCCCCTGTGAGCCACCTTATACAGAACTTTGCCTTGTCTTCACCGTTCCAAATGGTTGACTCAACACATCCTCTGGCTTCGTGTGATCTACGGCTTTCATCACTGTTTCCTGCGTTGATTCGCCAAATGGCCAATGCATGAATGTCATCTTGATGCAGGAGCATCCAGTGGTGTAAGGGCAATCTTGCATCACCCAAAAATAGTTAAATTTCAAGTTTCTCGATTTTTAGATATTTTTACATTTTTGGATACCCCTTTTCGTCATAACAAAATTCTCATTTATGGTTTTTATTTTCTATTCTTGGGTTGAAAGATATTGTAGTTTTAGTTTCCCAGATTTGCACTTGAAAATCTTTCGAGTTAGATTTGAGGCACTTAGATTCCCTGGAATGGCCCTAAAACTTACCAAAATTTATGTATCAAATTTTGAGCGCGTTATTGACTTCGATACCTTTCCAATGGTTCAAACAGTTCATGAATCAGAGTCCTGAATCAAAAGTTATGGCCCCAGGAAGTTGGCGCGCTTTCTAGAAGATACAATTGCAAATGTTCTTTTGAAATTTGAACTTCAAGTTGTTATTTTTTGGCGCCAAATTTCCTAAACTCAAATTTGAATGTTTTTTTGGCTCCAAACTAAAGAGGAGCTCTATTTATGGGCAGGTTTCTAACTTTTGGGTAACTTTTTTTTGGGGACAAGTTCGCATATTGCGAAAGGGTGATTTTGTAGCTTTTTGTAACTTTCATGTGTTGTAGAACTTAGGGATTTAAGATCCTCTGCATAAAAGAAGCTCTATTTTCTGAATAATAAAATTATTCTCTTGTTTGTGGGTTATTTTCTAAGTCTTGGGCTGCACCCTCATCAAGTGGTATCAAAGCAGGTTTTCTTGAGCGTGTGGACAGATCGCCGATCGTGAGGCAGTTCTCACCAGGACCATGGTTGTGGGTCGAGGTCAAGAAAGATACCTCCAAGAGTGATGCCTGGTAGGCATGGTGGTGCCAGAGGTGGTCAAGGTAGCAACAATGTTGGTGGAAAAGATGCATTGGTAGCCCTCCAAAGACAGATTGATGCATTACAAGAGTAGTTGAGAAGAGGGTTAAACCTGAGGGAGGAAAGTGAGGATGAAGGAGAGGAAGAACGTTCAAATGTAGAAGAGGAAGAAGAAACAATTGATCAAGACCAAATGCGGCTAATAAGGGCCATTTTGAAGATTGGGAAAAGACCCAGAGTAGAAGTCCCTAGTTATTCTAGAAGTCTGAACCCGGAAGAGTTGATCGACTGGATCAATGAGGTAGAAGAATATTTTGAGTATGAGGTAACAGAGGACCCAGATCGGGTTAAGTTTGCGAAAATGAAGCTGAAGGGCCATGCTAGTATTTGGTGGAAAGAGGTCCAGTTGGAAAAAAATTGTGGAGGAAAAGGAAATATCACCAGATGGGATCGCATGGTAGAGAAACTAAAGAAGCAGTTCTGGTCTGTATAGGATCTAGACTAAATTGCAGAAATGAATGCTTAATTTTTACAATGATTATTCCAAGTTAATTAAATCAAAATTAACTTAAGGAAATAACAAAATGAAGGAATAAACAAACTGAGAGAAAGCGAGAGAGAAGAAGAGAAGTGCAAACAACGTTTGATAACAGAGTTCGTCACAAACGTGACTACGTCTCCGGGTCCACTCCAATAGAGAGACCAATCCGATTAACTCCAAAATTAATTACAAAAGTGCCACAACCAATCTCCAAGCACTTCGGCAGCATAACAGTGCTCTGGCGTACAAGAATGGCTCAAAGAATCTCTACAAGACCTCTCTTTCGTCACCTCAGCTTCAAGACTTCGTCACCTGAAAAAAAACTTAATCTCCACTCTCACCTTACACCCCCTTTTATACAAAGAATTAACTCAATTTGGCCCTTAACCAAAAGATTTGACAATATTCACCTTATCTCTCCAAATTACAAATCATATATTTGAAATCCTCCATATCTCCCAAAAAAAACAACTTAATCTCTCAATTTTACATAGAAATCCCCCCATTTACATATAAAAATTTGTTATATATTCCCTATAATATTTAAACATATTAATCTAGCCCTTTCAATCCCTTATTCGGGCTTAAATGGTTACAGGGATTTCCATTTTAATTTTTTGGAGATTTGATTGTTATATATATTAGAGGGATTTATGGCTTTTTTAAGGGATATTTAGTTTTGAAACTTAAACAAAATGAACAGATGCCATACATATTTTAGATCGGTTCAATGGCTTAGTGGTGGCTATAGGTTTTGGAGCCCGGCCGGTTTGGGGTTCCAAACCCCGGCCGTCCATTTTAAAAACAAATTCCAACTGTCTTTCATCAAAATCGACCGGTCTCCGCATAGTATTAAGCACACAGTTTGGTGCGACGGTTAAGTCAGCCGACAGGTGCACAGGAGGTTGCGGGTTCAATCCCAACCAACAAACTTTTTAAACAAACAAACGAATTTGTAACTGCCGACGGAGGATATGGAGGAAGAGGCCACATGTCGTGACGTTACTCGCTGACATTGCCACATCCGCTGCTGACGAGACTGCCAATGCAACAACTTACTGCCAATTCATCATGCCAGGTGTCAAAATGTGACTCGCCAATTCCGATGACGTGGAGGATGACTAAATGCCAACATGGATGCTGACTGGGACTGCCACTGGATGCCACGTCAACTTTGACTCGACTGCCACATGTCCGCTGACTCGGAGTACGGTGCCACGCAGAATGCTGACTACATGTACGGACTGCCACGTGTCACTCTACAATTGGTCTGTACAGTGCTGACGTGGAAGCCACATGTCAGATTCTGATTCGGCCACTTCACAGTCTGTACAGTACGGAATGCTGACGTCAGCATCCGTATGGTCTATCTCAAAAAGTCAACTGCATACTTTGACCGCTGATAAGTTGAGCATACGATGTCGGATTTCGACGAAACGAACATTGCTGAAATTGTCTCGACGAGCTCTTCAACTTGACATTGCTTCCATCGATTTCTGAAACAATCATTTTTTTCACTCCTTGGATGCCCTTGATCCCAATTTGACCCGAGGTTTGACTGGCCATAACTTGCACAAACGGACTCCTTTTCGCTCCGTTCGAGTTGCGTTGGAATCAAGACGCTGAGATCTTTCTGATGGTGCAGATTCTAGAGAAAAATGAGACACTTCAATTTTTACTAAAAAATGTCCACCGGATCAAGTTCATACCAGTGGACTACGAGTTCGATCGGTTGAAGAAATTACAAGGGTTGAAGCAAAGAAGTAGATCTATGAAAGAATATACTAAATATTTTCACAAGATAATCATCAGAACGAGCCACACAGAGGCCAATAAGGAGAAGGTAGTCCGATATCTTAATGGGTTATGACCGAGCATTCAGGAGGTGTTAAGCCTAGTCAGAATGACCACCATTGAGGATGTGTATCAATTTGCTCTGAAGGTGGAAGAGAAGCTGAACAAAAGATTTGATGGAAAGCAAAAAGGAGGAGAAGGTCAAAGTGGAAGGGGCAGTGGAAGACCTTCAGGAAGCCAAAATAATGATGAAAAGAAAGGTGAAGATGTGGGTACCAGTCGAAGCCAAAGGAATGACAACTTCTACCATCCTCGTAATCAAAACAGTGGTGATCAAAGAGGTAGAGGATGAGGGAGATATGGACAAGGATCTGGAAGAGGTGGTTTCAAAGGAACGTGCTTCTAGTGTGGTGAAGAAGGGCATCGAGCCTATGAATTTCCACAACACCAAGAAAGGGCAGACAAAAGGCCAGAAGGTCATGGAAGGGTTGTGCATGCAGATGAGGAGGCCCAATCTGAACATTTAGATGATGCTGAAAGGGGAGAAGCCCTAGTGATTAGGAGATCCCTGGTAACTAAGGAAAAGGAACCAGAACAGAGGAAGAATTTGTTTCGCACAAGGTGCAAGTGTGAAGAAAAATGTTGTAATGTCATTATTGATGGTGGAAGCACCGATAATCTGGTGTTAAAAGAGATGGTCACAAAGTTGAAGCTGAAGAGGGAAAGGCACCCGCATCCGTATTGGATTGCCTGGTTGCAGAAAGACCACAAAGTTTTGGTCAATGAGTAGTGCCTAGTAAAGTTCAAGATCAGGAGCTACCATGATGAGGTACTCTATGATATCATCCCCATGGATGCATGTCACATGTTGTTGGGGAGGCCGTGGCAGTTTGAAAGGTGAGCTATACATGATGGCCATGCAAACACTTATTCCTTGACAAAGGATGGGGTTCGTCACAAGTTGAAACCCCTGAAAGAGACCAAAGAAAAGGTATGCAGTAGTGCTAGAATTTGTTATGTAGATGGAAAAAAATTTAGAAGGTATGAAGCATGGCGTGTGTGTTATGCATTGATTCCTAGAGTGAGTAAGGAGGATAGTGAGAAGGTTCCAGAAGAAGTTTCTGGGATGTTGGATGAGTTTCAGGATATTGTTTCTGATAATGTACCTGAGGGTTTACCACCAATAAGGAAGATCAGTCATCAGATTGACTTGATTCCTGGAGCCAGTTTGCCAAATAAGGTAGCTCATAGAATGAATCCAACAAAAAATGAAGAGTTGAACAGACAAGTTCAAGAGTTGTTGAAAAAGGGCTTGATACAGGAAAGTTTGAGTCCATGTGCAGTACTTGCAGTACTAGCACCAAAGAAGGATGGGGAGTGGAGGATGTGTACAAATTCTCGAGCCATAGACAAGATAACAATCAAGTACAGATTTCCCCTGCCAATGATGGATGACCTGATGGACTATTTGAGTGGAGCTCAGTACTTCACAAAGATTGATCTAAAGAGTGGATATCACTAGATCCGGATTCAAGAGGGAGATGAATGGAAGACTGACTTCAAGACCAAAGAGGTCCTGTACGAGTAGTTAGTCATGCCTTTTGGGCTAACCAATGCACCGAGCACATTCATGCGGCTCATGAACGAGGTACTAAAATAATTTATGGGAAGTTTTGTTATTGTGTATTTAGATGATATTTTGATTTTCAATAAGATGTTGGATGAGTGTCTGATGCATATTCGGAGAGCCTTTGAGAAGTTAAGAGAAGAGAAATTGTTGATTAATCTGAAGAAGTGCAGTCTCGTGAAGAGGGAGTTAGTGTACTTGGGGTTTGTTGTCTCAACACAAGGTCTCAAGATGGACCCAGAGAAGGTGAAGGTTATTCTGGAATGGCCTACCCCAAAAACTACTACCGAGGTGAGATCTTTCCATGGTTTGGCTAGTTTTTATAGAAAATTCATTAGAAACTTCAGTAGTATTTGTGGACCCTTGACTAAAACAATGAGAGGGGATAGAAAAGAATTCAAGTGGAGCACTGCAGTGGCAAAGAGTTTTGAGTTTTTGAAGCAGAAGGTAACAGAGCAACCTGTTCTAGCCCTCCCAGATTTCAACAAGGTGTTTCAGGTGGATTGTGATGCCAATGGTTGTGCCATTGGAGCAGTGTTGAGCCAAGAAGGTAAGCGCATTGCCTATTTCAGTGAAAAGTTAAATGATGCCAAGAGAAAGTATTTTGTATATGATCAGGAATTTTATGCAATAGTTCAAACATTAAAGAAATGGAGACATTATTTGTTGTCGAAGGAATTTGTTCTATATACTGATCATCAGGCCTTGCAGTACCTAAATAGTCAGGGAAAATTAAATAGAGGCATATGAAATGGGTAGAGTTTTTGCAGAGTTATACCTTTGTTTTGAAACATAGGAGTGGGAAGTCAAATAGGGTTGCAGATGCCTTAAGTAGGAGGCATACATTGATGAAAAAGATGCAGATTGAAGTGGTTGGGTTCAATGAACTTAAGAAACTGTACGTAGAAGATCCTAATTTTGTAGAGGCTTGGAAAGCTTGCAAATAACCTGTTACAATGGACAGGACAAGGTGGTTGGATTTCATAATCCAAGATGGTATGTTATTTAAGGGAAGTCAATTGTGTATCCCGAGGAGTTCCATGAGGAGAACCTGATAAAGAAGAAGCATAGTGGAGGAATGGCAGGACATTTTGGTCGGGATAAGACCATGCCATTATCATGAGCATTATTATTGGCCTCGGTTGCCACAGGATGTGAAGAAGTTTGTACAAAGCTGCAGGGTATATCAAATGGCTAAAGGAGTGAACCAGAATACAGGCTTATATCAACCCTTACCTGTACCAGAGAGGCCATGGGAGGATATAAGTATGGACTTTGTTCTTGGTTTTCCAAGGACACAATGAGGGAATGATTCAGTCTTTGTGGTGGTTGATAGGTTTTCAAAGATGGCATATTTCATTCCATGTTAGAAGACCCATGATGCAGTCCACATTGTTGACTTGTTCTTCAAAGAGGTGGTGGGGCTACATGGTCTACCAAAGAGTATTATTTCAGATTGTGACACCAAATTTGTGGGGTAATTTTGGAGGACCTTGTGGAAGAAGCTGAAGACAGAGTTGAAGTTCAGTTCTGTACACCATCCACAAACAAATGGGCAGATAGAGGTTGTTAACAAGAGTCTGGGTAACCTACTAAGATGTTTGGTAGGAGATAAACCCAAGGGATGGGACTTGATCTTACCCCAAGCAGAATTTTCTTACAACAATTCTATCAACAAAATCACTGGTAGATCGCCATTCCAGATTGTGTATGAAGGTAGCCCTAGAACAACTCCATAATTGAGGAAGATGGACCAAGAGAAGAAAATAAGTGCTAAAGCCAAAGATTTTGCAGAGTACATCAAGAATATACATGAGAAGGTATGAGAACACATTAATAAGATGAATATGCAATATAAGGCTAAGACAGATCAGAAAAGGAGGAATAAGGAGTTTCAGACTGGCGATGAAGTAATGGTCCACTTGAGGAAAGAAAGGTTTCCCGTGGGAACCTATAACAAATTGAAGATGAAGAAATTCGGTCCCTGTAATATTTTGAAGAAACATGATTCAGGGAATGCATATGAGGTAGAGTTGCCTGATGGAATCAACATTTCCCCTATATTCAACATTTTAGATTTGACAGAGTATCATGAAGGTGGAACAGAGGAAGCACCAGCAATAGGGCAATATGGCATTCCAACACCTACTTTAGAAAGGGAGGAGATTGAAGCAATCTTGGATAGTCATGTAGGAAGGAGTACCAGAAATAGGCAGTATGAAGAACATTTGGTGAAATGGAGAGGAAGGCTTGTGGAAGATTCATCCTCGCTATCTAAGGCAGCGGTTGACCGGTTGGGTTTTACTCAACCATCTAAGACATGATAGGTCACTTCTCAAATTACCCTGGGTGTCTAATGCAGGAGCATCCAGTGGTGTAAGGGTAATCTTGCATCACCCAAAAATAGTTAAATTTCAAGTTTATCAGTTTTTAGATGTTTTTACATTTTTGGATACCCCTTTTCGTCATAATTAAATTCCGAATTTATATTTTTAATTTTCTATTCCTAAGTTGAAAGATATTGCAGTTTTAGTTTCCTAGATTTGCACCTGAAAATCTTTCAAGTTAGATTTGAGGCACTTAGAGTTCCCAGAAAGGTCCTGAAACTTGCTAAAATTGGCATAGCAAATTTTGATCACATTATTGACTTCGAGACCTTTCCAATAGTTCAAACGGTTTGCAAATCAGAGTCATGGATCAAAAGTTATGGCCCTAGGAAGTTGGCGCACTTTCTAGAAGATACAATTGCAAATATTTTTTTGAAATTTGAACTTCAAGTTGTAATTTTTTAGCGCCAAACTACCTAAACTCAAATTTGAATGTTGTTTTGGCTCCAAACTAAAGAGGAGCTCTATTTATGAGCAGATTTGTAACTTTTGGGTAACTTTTTTTTGGGGACAAGCTCACATAGTGCGAAAAGGTGATTCTGTAGCTTTTTGTAACTTGCATGTGTTGTAAAACTTGGGGATTTGAGATCCTCTGCATGAAAGAAGCTCCATTTTCTGAATAATAAAATTATTCTCTTGTTTGTGGGTTATTTTCTAAGTCTTGGGCTGCAACCTCATCACATCCGCCCTGTGGACCTTGTCATCTCTTTTAAACTATGTGCCGACCAACCTTGGCTACCTCTGTACCCACATTAATGACTAGAATTTAATGATTGAAGCTCCATAAATAGTCACTTTTGATGGGACATTTTCACCGTTAGACTTTTAGAAAATTTGTCAAAATCCTCTAGCCATCATCACCTTCGTGCCCATGAACTCTAGCTGTCGTCGGTGCATAGCCAACATCAGATTCTTCATCGATTTCTGACGAGTCCACTAGGTAGGACCTCTGGCACCACTTGTTTGTGTGTTTTTCTTCATTTTTGTGGTGCAAGGGCACCTACACATTGGAATGAAATGGCTTGAAGGTCTTTTAATCAATATGCAATGAGGAAGTTGCAAAATATGATAAATCTTGAAAAGATGTAAAGGTTGTCAACCCATGTCAAGATGGGTAAAAGTGAAATTTCTTCATGATTTCTTGTATAAGGTCATGAATAAGGTCTAATAGGCCACATAATAGATGTTTAAGGGTGTTCTAGGTCTTAAAGTTCAATTAGGTGGAATAATGCAAGAGTTACAAAATGTTGTTAAGTATAACCTTGTCAAAACTTGCAATTTAAGTGTTAATTAGTTGAAAGGATTAGTTGTGCTTAGTGGTTAAAGGTATTTTTAGGATGAAATTCTTTAAAAATCTTTACAAGGCTCGAATCAAGGGTTGGAGAAGGTTGTAATACATTGAAAAATACAAATACCACGTTCACTATGCCATTTTTCTGTTATTTCACTATTTTCTTTAAGAATCTTGGTGTTATACAGACCCATACAAACTTTTTATGGTCTAAAACCATCAGTGCTTGAAGTTACACTTGTTTACTTGAATTTCCATTAGAATTGAAGTTTTAATTCATTGATTTGAGTAACAAATTAATAAAACACAGTAACAGCCCTATTTTCTCGTGTCAAGTGTTTTGAGGGTAAGAATATGAAAAATTAGCCAATCCACTTATTGTATTGGTCCTATTGCTCGATGGATTGGCCTATGGAATGTTAACTTAGGTGATTTAATGCTTTAGTGAGTAAAAGGATGAAGGAATGTGGTACTAAAGTGATGCCCTAGGGTTATTTTCCTTGAAGAAATGATGGTTCTAAGACAGTTTTCAAAGAAATGCTAATGGGATTGAATTTGTGAGGATGAAAAGAGTCTATGTAGACCTGTAGGAATGTGTTTTGGATAGTGGTTGTGTCTGGGAAGTCTTGGAAAGGAAATTTTAAGTAAACCCTAGGTTGGATGTATACAAATAGAGGGTTTCATGGTTCACCCGATTAGAGACTTTAAATCTGAGAACAAGTCAAAGAATCTGAGGTTTTGAGAGGTATCCAAACTTTATCAAAAGAGTTTATGTTGAAGCCAAGTGTTTGATAAGTACTTTATTTGTAAAATAGGACTAATCTACTAGCCCTAGGACAGGGGTGTTATGCTGAAAGTCCACAAACTTGTAAAGGAATCACTGGTGATATTTTGGGATAGTTGTGTAGGTCCTCTAAGAACTCTATTTCAATTGTCATTAGGCCTTGGTATGTCCTTCAAATAATTCCATTCATATGTGGTTTTGTGAAGGCTAGAAGCTTAGTGTGGGTGTTGGAAAAGGCTTGAAGGGACTGAATTGAAGCAAGTCTTATTATTTGTGTTTGTTCACTTTGAATGGTAGATTGAGCCTTTCCACCCCTGGGTCTACATCAGAGTGGTATCAAAGCAAGGGAGTAGGTCTTTTTGTGAGGGAAGGTTGGATTTTATGTGTAAGAAGGAGAAGGTAATTGGAGGAATCAAAATTCCTCCTAAGGGGAATGTTGTTGCAAGGAAGCTTGACAATCATGACAAAGACAAAATCCCTGAAGCAGGAGATGGCTGCAATAAAAGCTAAGGGTAGGACCATTTTGGATGAAAGTAAGTCTGAAGCAGAAGAGACCTCTAGTGAAGAAGAGGAGATGGATCCTAATGATGTGAGAACATTGAAGCTTTTGAAGGATGTGAAGAAGGAGGGACATGTCAAAATATGTGTTCCTGTGTATAGAAGCAAACTTGATAGCGGAGAGCTCCTGGACTAGATTGAGGCTATGGAAAACTACTTTGATAGTGAAGATATTGATGAAGGAAATAAGGTGAAGAAGCCTAAAACAAGGCTGAAGGGACATGCTTTGGTATGGTGGAATTTTGTGTAGGAGGAAAGGGAGAGACAAGGAAAAATCAAGATCACCTCTTGGGAAAGGATGAAAGCCAAAATGAAAGGTAAATTTCTTCCTGCTAATTTCAATGTTTAATTGCTTAAGAAGTTCCAAAATCTCAGAAAAAAATATTTTGATGTGCAATCATATATTGAAGAATTTTATAAATTAATTATAAGGACTAAACATGAAGAAGATGAGGGTGAAATGGTTGCTAGGTATTTCAATGGTTTGAGGTACAACATCTAGGATGAGATCAACATTTTGGCACCTAAGTTAGTTGAACAATGCTTCTAGATGGCCATGAGAGCAGAAGAGAAACTAAAAAGGAGACAAGAGAAGGAAGTAAGAGGTAGAGGTACCTTTCCAACACAAAACAAATCCAAAGAAGGCCAAGAACATGTTGGGAAAAGTAAAGAACAAGGGACCAAGTTTAGAGGTGGATGTAGAGGTGGAAGAGAAAATTATGGAGGAAGAGATTCAAATGAATTTTCAGGAAGATGCTATAAATGTGGTGAGTTTGGTCACATTTCTTTTAAGTGTCCTAACAAGTTTAGTGTTGCAGCCAGTGGAAGTGAAAGAAAAGGTGATAAAAGAGTTCCATATGTGCAAGGAGATGAAGAAGAGAGTGTGATTTCACCAAGAAGACCTACAGATCCAAAAGAAGGAGAAGCTCTTATGATAAGGACCTTGCTACAAGGATAAAAATAAGAAGATTTGAGCCAAAGGAGGAGCCTATTCAAAACCTCGTGCAAATGCAACGGTAAAGTGTGTCAATTTGATATTGATTCTAGTTCTCAAAATAATATGGTGTTTATGGAGATGGTAAATAAGTTAAATTTAGAAAAGAGACCTCATTAAACACCATATAGGGTCTCTTGGGTAAATGATACTCAAACCTTGGTTGTGAATGAGCAAGCATATGTAGAATTTCAAATTGGGGAGTACAAGGATAGAGTTTTATGTGATATATTGCCAAGGGATTGTTGTCATTTACTCTTGGGGAGGCCATGGAAATTTGATAGGAGATCTATATATGATGGTTGGGAGAACACATATACCATCAAGAAGGATGACAAAAGTTTTAAGTTGACTCCCTTGAAAACAAGTGGGAGAGATCAAGGTAAGCCCAAGGTAGTGATGTTTGGTAAGAAGGAGCCTTTAAGGCTTGAGAACAATAAGTTTGATGTGATTACAGGTTTGGAGTAGGTTGTTGGTGTTGTGACAATAAGGAAGGCACCTACAAAAGGTGTTGGGATAGTCAAAAAAAAAAAATTGCATGAGGCAAAGAAAGCACTCTTGCCTGGGCCTGATCTGGTTAAGGTGAATGATGAGAGGACAATGAAGAATTTGGTTTTTCAAGGAGTAAGTGTTGAATTCTGTTGTAGGTATGATATAGTCAAGAACAATGATGGTAGGATAGTGCATAAGTATGGAAAACTAGGTGAAGTGTTTGGAAAGCAAGAAGAGCTTACTGTGGGGACCATTGTGTGTCCTATAAGCAGGGGTAATGGTGATAAGCATGTGAACTTTGCACACATAGGGGCTGTTGAGTCTGATAAAATAATGATACAAGGAAATGACAGTGAAAAAGGTTTGATCAGAGTGAGGAAAGAACAAAAAGAACAAAGGTGCAAAGGTTTGATGACAGTGACAAGAGGGCAGAGTGTGCAAGAAAAGATGGATGGTTACAAGTGTGGAGATGGAACAAAGAAGAAGGTAGAACAATGTATTTCTAACCCTTGTTTGTTTGCAGGTATAAGGGCTAGGAGGATATCAAACTTTGATCCAGGTGTGAGGAAAAGGCAAGTTGGATATGCATGGAGCAACAATGTGGAGGTAAGGAGCAAGACTTTACTCTTGGGACAAGAGTTTTCCTATGGGGGGTGTATAGTGCAAGGGCACCTACACCTTGGAATGAAAGGGAAAAGAGTCTGTGAAGGTTCAACAAGTGATTTGAAGGTCTTGTAATCATTATGCAACGAAGAAGTTGCAAAATATGGAAAATCTTGAAAAGATGTAAAGGTTGTCAACCCATGTCAAGATGGGTAGAAGTGAAATTCCATGTTTTCTTGTATAGGGTTATGAATAAGGTTTAATAGGACACATAATAGATGTTTAAGGGTGTTCTAGGTATTAAAGGTCAATTAGGTGGAATAATGCAAGAGTTACAAAATGTTGTTATGTGTAACCTTGGCAAAACTTGCAATTTAAGTGTTAATTAGTTGAAAAGATTAGTTGTGCTTGGTGGTTGAATGTAGTTTTAGGATGAAATGCTTTAAAAATCCTTACAAGGCTCGAATCAAGAGTTGGAGAAGGTTGTAATACATTGAAAAATATAAATACCATGTTCACTATACCATTTTTCTATTATTTCACTATTTTTTAAAAGAATCTTGGTGTTGTACAGACCCGTACATGCTTGTTATGGTCTGAAACCAACAATGCTTAAAGTTACACTTGTTTACTTGCATTTCCATTTGAATTGAAGTTTGAATTCATTGATTTGAGTGACAAATTAATAAAACATAGTGACAACCCTATTTTCCTATGTCAAGTGTTTTGCGGGTAAGAATATGAAAAATTAGCCAATCCACTTACTGTATTGGTCATGTTGCTCAGTGGATTGGCTTGTGGAATGTTAACTTAGGTGATTTAATGCTTTAGTGAGTAAAAGGATGATGGAATGTGGTACTAAAGTGATGCCCTAGAGCTGACAGGGCTATTTTCCTTGAAGAAATGATGGTTCTAAGATAGTTTTCAAAGAAATGCTAATGGGACTGAATTTGTGAGGGTGCAAAGAGTCTATGTAGACCTATAGGAATGTGTTTTGGACAATGGATGAGTCTAGGAAGTCTTGGAAAGGAAAGTTTTAGTAAACCCTAGGTTGGATGTATACAAATAGAGGGTTTCATGGTTCACCCAGTTAGAGACTTTAAATCTGAGAACAAGTCAAATAATCTGAGGTTTTGAGAGGTATCCAAACTTTATCAAAAGATTTTACATTGAAGCCAAGTGTTTAATAAGTAATTTATTTGTAAAATAGGACTAATTTACTAGCCCTAGGACAGGGATGTTATGCTAAAAGTTCAAAAACTTGCAAAGGAATCACTGGTGATCTTTTGGGACAGTTGTGTAGGTCCTCTAAGAACGCTATTTCAATTTCCATCACACCTTGTTATGGCCTTCTTCAAAGGATTCCATTCATAGGTGGTGTTGTGAAGGCTAGAAGCCTAGTGTGGGTATTGGAAAAGGCTTGAAGGGACTGAATTGAAGCAAGTCTTATTATTTGTGTTTGTTCACTTTGAATGATAGATTGAGCCTCTCCACCCCTGGGTCTACATCATTCTGCAAAATTATTAAAGTCTTAAGAAATAAAAACCTTCAACCTAGTTAGAGGATATCACGACGAACAAAACCCACATCTTAAAAACTTGAGAACCCTTTGAAATTTTCCCCTTAAAACCATGCAAAACTTCCACCTCCTGTTGTCGTTCTTGAACCAAATCCATCATGTCTTGCAGGCCCACAAAGTGCTTGTCATGGTTGTCTTGTTCCTTAAAATGCTAAACTCTAAATAGCAATCTTTGGGCCTATGTACTCGAGAGGGTGCTTCCTCATTGTCATCATTGTTCAAACTTTAGCAAAAAATCATTAGTTAAACGAAAGCTTTTCACCCCTACAGGTCTATGAAGGTGAGTCTCTGCTTTCAGTTCACTCTTTGAGACTCATTGTTTCAAACGGTAGATCTACTTGGGCCTCCTGCCTTGCAATTCTCGTGACGTCTTTATCCGAACACTAGTGTGCATTCAAACTTCATCTATGGTTCATATTACATAGGCTTCCTCTGTCTCTTTGTTGTCGTTCAAATATTGTATACAAATGGTGCAGCCTTAGGCTACACCCGCTAGGTAGACCCCGCGTCGGTGACCGTCATTCAACATGTTGCTCCAAAATTACTAAGTGTTGACTCTTGCAAGTGGTTGAATGTGAACTTCCATCCACAGGCCTCCATCATAAGTTTGTCATCCTAAATGGCCTTGGATACCCATCCATCCACCTAGTAGACCCCGAACTCATCGCCTCTACCTGAGCTTAGAAAGGGACAATTAATTTAGCAATTGTGGACCCTCCTATGTGGGTTGTCGCTGCCCCTCGACTATCGTTTCTTAAAATCCAATGGCCCCTAGATTTATGCCCCAATGCTTGTCTTTACCCAAAACAAATTGAAAACCACTAAGTAAAAACTTGATGCAGGTCGTCACTCGTGGGCCTCCGCCGTAACATTGTTGTTTCTAGACTTCCACAGATGTCCATCCACTTGCTGTGTGAGGCTTAACCTCACTACTTCCTTTTGGCCAATGGAAAACATATAAGCTTATGCCAAGATTCCCTACAGACCCGGCCATGCGGGGCTCCCTTGGTGAACCACCGTCCACATTCCACCATTTTGAATGGCTGGTCCTCAACATCCCCACACGGCTGTATTGTCAATCAAATTGCACCCGAATGCTTGAATGATTAAATTTAGCAATCTGTTGAAACATTGGAACTAATTCAAGGCTATGGGTATCCTATAAGGAATTAGTCCTCCAGATTCTAGGCTGGTTCCTATTTAATTTTTTAATTAATAACTGAGTGATCTATAGGAAAAGAGAGAAAGACTAAATCTAAGTTCTTAACTATGAAACTTTAACTAAGGTGATGCACCGAAGAATTCAATATGTAGACTTAACTCACAGAACAATTACTCACTATTTTCATTCGCACAACTAGATATGGAAGCTTAAACATTTGAATGTTTTAAACAAAGGATTTTAAAGAAACATTCATAGAAGGAAAATATAATTCCCACAACTCGACTATTCAATTATTGATTAGCACAATGTTTAACCAGTGGACTTAAACTGGGATGCATACAAAATTCATTAAGGAGACAGAAACATTTAAAGGTTTCATAAATTGCAAACACAATAATCACTTTGATCAATCCCACATGACAAAGATGCTTGAAACTTGAAGACGAATTCTAAAATACTAAAACTTAAAGGAATTCTCTGCAATAACACGATTTGAACCTATAAAACACTGTTGTATTAATCTATAAATAAATGTTGAGTTACAAGATGATTCGCTTTGGAGAGTGCAAAAGCTGAAAAACAAGAACTAGATTGAAAAAGATAAACTTTTTCAATATATACAATATGAAAGGCACTCCAAATTGCATTAATAAACAACTAAAAGTGATTTGAAAGTGAAAAGATGATAATCCCAAAGTGAAATCCGAGCACAAGTGAAAATCCCTAAAAAAGTGGTTTAAACTCATGAAAGAATGAGTGAACTCAAACTCGAAGTGGCAGTCATAAAGCATGTAATCGATCTGCAACTCGAACTGGACTAAAAACCCTGAAAAAGTGGGCTAAAGCACGCAAAAACCACCTGGCTTGTATCAATCCGCCCACGCACACTTTAAAGTCCATCTGTCTCATTTAAGTCTAGTTGACAATCTGATGTAGAACTGAAGTAAAAGATGGCTTAGCTTTACATAATATTCTTATTTGCATTCTAGATGATAAATTAATTAAATGATTTATCTCATCATTTATTTAATCCATTTACATTATTTATGCAAATAAGAATAAAAAGAATAAAGCTAATTTACTGTATTACACCTCAACCTCTTCAAGCTTAATAATGTATTTCACAGTTTTCACTAAGAAACCACCATTTGACAATACTGTAATGCCCCCTTCTCAAACCTGATTGTTCTTGTGACCGTTGGCCTTTTTTCTGGAAACCCGAAGGCTAGTTGGAAGATAAATTAGGGTTTCCTATTTTTGAGGAGGTCGTTGTTCAGAGATGGTGGATTCAATGGCGGATTCCTTCTGGGTTTTCAGAGGGCTTCGCAGTGGTATGTTCATCTTGGCATTCAGAGCACTTTTTGGAATTTACTATTTTTAGTAAATTCTATTTTTGGCAGTAATCAGGATGGTATCAGGCAGTTAACTTTCCCCTTCAGTTGATTCAAGTGGCGTATTCAGTTTCGGGCTTCAGAATGCAGTTCTGGGAAGTCGAGCTCATTTCACTTAAAAATAACATTATAATTAAAATGTTATTTTTTCACCTTGGCCTAGTCGAATGACTTAATGTCGTTTTAAAAGGTGGACTCAAAGGGTGGCGCCTTCATTAAGGTTATAATTAATATTTGGTGAATTTTCCAAAGTCAAAGGAAATTAATGTGGGCGCATTTATCAAGGTGATGTTTTAATTAAAATATGATTATTGAGCTAAAGGTGAAAAGGACGCCTTATTGAAGGAAAAGTTAGGGTTTGAGCTTGAGTTGGATTTTAGGGTTTCGTGAAGTCAAACGGAACTTATAAAAAGGAGTCTTGTGCATCATTTCTTCATCTTTGGACGACTATACTGTTATGCTGCCGAATTGGCTTTGGGACTGCTTCGAGGAATGAAGGCCTCCTAGCTTGGGCATCGCTTCGTGTTTGAAAGACAACATCTAGTGGTGATTTTGTATCTGTGAGTTGCATTTAGCTCGTGCATTGTGTTTAGTTATTTGCATTGTCAAATCTGTTTTGGGCATTTTAGTGTTGCAGTATTGTAGCTTCCTTTAATACAGCAGATTGCATGTTTTTACTTATATCTCAAAAAACACAAAAATGCTAGTTCTGGGTATTGCATCAACCTTTAAGTTTGTAAGGAGCGTTCATTTTCTCCAATTTATAGATCTTAATGTAGTGTATTGAATTTTTAATGCCAAGTTGAATTCTTCAGCTGGGTCGTACCATTTCCTTTTCTTGGAATTTGTGTCTTTTAAAAGATTCAAGGTTTGGGTGAAGTTCTGTGGTCCAAGTTTGGTTGCCTCCTCCCTAAGGGTGTTATGCATTTGTTTTCAAGTCAATAGAGTTAGTAACGAGAGAGATAAGTGCATTTTAGTGAGTTTAAAGGGTGCTGGTTTGATACATTAAGCTGCAGGTCTGTTAAATCAGATTAAAGAAGTCTGCATTTTCTTTGGGATTGGTGTTAGGGAACCCTTAAGACTTGTGGAAGACATCTTCGTTGTTGCATCTCTATTTACTTCTCTGGTTGTATCGAAATCAGGGTGTTGTTTAACATATTGCAAGCTGCTGGTTATATGATAAAAAGTGCATATCTGATTTTGACAGTCCGAGAAATCTGCATCTTCTGATTTGGGTTTGGCATTGTGGTTTACTTAAAAGCTTGAAGCAAATTTATTGTTGAATGCACCAATTGAAAGGAATATGATATCTTGACATTGCAGGCAATAATTATATATTGTAAACTGGCAGTAGTACTGACCAGTATTCTTTAATATTGCATTGTCATTATTTGTAATACTCGTTCTTGCTTGCAGTACTAGTTTGAAATAGTTATAACTCCGCCCTATGGTAGCTACTTCCCATTTTGGGTGAGCAAGCACATTCTGGGTGTTGAGTAGTTTCAGCTTTCAGCATTTCATTTCAAGCTTTGCTTTCTGTAATCACTCCGTCATATGGTCGCCCCTCACTCCGCATTGGATTGGGTAGCACATGCTTGACGTTGAGTTCTTTTCTGCATTTAGAATAGAAGACCCTCTGACCAATGCTCGCCATCATCGGCGCCATACTAGTTAGAGTTACAGCATAAGCAGTTTGTTTTAGATCCTCTGACCAATGCTCGCCATCATCGGCGCCATTCTGGTTAGAGTTGCTTTCTTGCACGTTTTGGTTTTCTCCTCTAACCTTAACGGGTGCACTGCTTTGTAATTTGTAAATTGAAAACGAAAAAATTTTGGCTTGGAATATTTCAAATACTTGGCATAAATTTATCAACTAATGATGTCGACCACCTTGCTAGGCACATTGACTTAAAAGTCATGGCCACGGGGACAATAAAACACAATGATTATTGAAAATCATTTGCAAAAATGCAAAGAGGAAATAGGGTGAATGAACAAAACACCATCGAACCCTAAAATTCATTATCACTCTTTTGCATTTGACTTGGAGAAACTTCTGGAGGAAGTCATCCACCATGAGCAGGGTTCTCTGAGAGCTCTTTGATGCTAAGGCTCAAAATTTCATCATGCTTTGATGTTTCTGAACTGGAAAAAACACGTTTTGCTAAGTGCAGGCCAATTTCTTCATCGATGATGCTCTTTTAAAGACTTCTCTGAGAATTTCTTTGCAGGGTAAGTTGTTTTACCATAGATCTAAACATTTGTCTTTGTTTTAAAGATTCTTTGGGCCTCTCAGCCACAGCCATAATGGATCTTCTACATTTTAACTCCATTGTCTTTATGCTTTTCCTTTGTATCTTTCGTGGTTCTTGTGAGAGCTTGGCTTATGCATTCTGAAACAAAAAAAGAGATCATTCCCGGGTTTTGTTAACTCTCCTCTAGGTGCATGATAGTAAGTTTTGTTTTTTTTACTTTCATTTATCTGTTGAAATACAAGCTTCTTGGAAACCTTCTCTTGTATAAAACGAGTTGATAGAACACACCAGGCCATGAAATTTTTTGTATGTTGTTTAACATTATTGGCTATGGCTGTGAGTTATCCTCATTTGGGTATTTGAAGTATTTTCTCTTTAAACCTTTTTAGAACAAACCCTCATATGGGTGACAATAAATCACTACTCTTTTCCTTTGATATTTTGTTGCTTGCTTTGCGTATATGTTTCCACTCTGAGCATCACATGTTTAATTAATTTCCAATTGAGACAATTCGGCATTGGATTCATCACAACTACCTTGAAATAAAAGCATCTTAAATTACAATCAGTATATGAGACTGCCATAGTTACCTCCCATCTTTTATTGCACAGTATAAATTTTTTATTGAAAGCTCCTATAACATGATATGACTGGTATACATACTTTCAAAATCATTCTGGCTAAGATAAATTTGTAACTGGACAACATCTCACTGTCCTGTGTAAGCTCTCCTTTTAATTATTGACTATGGTCATTCATTCTTATACAGTGTGTAATCAAAATGATGGCTTACTCTAGGAAAAATACATCATTTCACCACTCCTTTCATCTGGCTCATGTGGAACTGTCATCATAAAAGAAACTTGCTTAGAAATTTCTGTATATTATTCAATTTTTGACTGCTCACTTAATGCTTTATGTCGGTATAGATACTTTTATTATGTCTTTTTAACCTGAACTATAACAATGTTGTCCTGTAGATGAATTTGCTCCATTAAAAGACTGTTAATGCAAGCCTTTTAAGTCCGTGATAATCTCTCACTTTAGAACACTTTGTCATTCAATTCATAAACTGTTGTTACTTGATCCTTCAAAGCTCACTTTGACTGAAAAATAGAAATGAGGCATTTTATGAATTATTGTCAGTTGTTCATTGGCCTTGTTCATTGTTGTATTTCTGTTCTTTGCTTGTTACTGTGCTTCAACGTATGATCCTTGGAAGAGATGAAAGATTTTGTACACTGTCTTGTGACATCCTTTGAGTATCTTCTGATGTATAGCAATATGTTGTTTATTTAATGATAGTTGCTACTCAAATCTGTACCTTTCAAAGTAAAGACTTTGCCTTCACTTAATTGTATTCTGGGCTGATGAACATTAAAGGTTTTTCCCTGTTGCCTCTTGAACTCGAAATTGTCTTAAAGCTGCAATCCTTTGACTGTGAGTGTATTGCTTAATCTTTTCAACAGTGACAATGTCTCTCCAATTCATAAACACAATGACATTATTTGTTTAATCTTGCACAACTTTCACTCTCTCATAATTTCCAATTCATAGCATCTTTTGAACTATTGTAGTGATTCATGCTATGGATGTGATATTATTGTTTGTAACCGAAGTTGTATATCCTTTTGATATGCCAAGCTCAACCCTTGTGGGAGCCTATTTTACTCCACATATCTGATGAAATGATCTCGAACATGATGAACCTGTTCCAGCACACTGAAACAAACATGTTAGCAAAAAATAAAAGAAGCTAAAAGCTTCCATTGAATTATGTCTTTCCTCTCGATTTTTGCAATCATTTGATGGATGCTTGATCGACTATATCTTATATTCCTGTTAGTAGCGTAGGAATATGATAGGATTTGATTTGTCATTGCTTAGAGACCATCTCTAACGCCATTCTTTATCTTTCCTGCAGATGTCTTTGGAGTTGGAACTGGAGCTGAAACTGGAAATGGAGCTGAAAACACAACTGAAGACCTCGATGTGTCAATGATTTGTCATTCCAGGAAATGACGAATCACTTTCTACCCTATGCCTTCTTTATTCTCAGTTGTATAGTGTACTTTTTTTCCTCTTATCTATCATTTGATTGTGTAAATCAAATTTAGTTACTCTCTCAGCTTGTGCGAGATTCAGCATTTCCAATATGAATAAAAACAACATTCTTTTATGCAAACTTATGAGTTCCTTTGTCTGAGATTTGCATAATAACAATTGAAATTCATAAGTAATCAAAGTTTTTGGAACATAATGAATACTTAAGCAGAAAATTTTTCTACCTTCTTTGATGGATGCAATTCAACTCTACCTATTTTGAGCTGGTGGTGAAAAATAGGTAACAAATTGGCGACCTCTACGGAGTGTTTGCCTGCTAAACACCATAGACTAGTTGCCTAGTATGTCCATTGGGCATGGATTCCTTCTCTCCTCTTCAAACTTCTGAAAACCTTGTAACTCAACTTCAAAACACACAAACTGAAAGAAACTACTGCAATTATGTTGAAGACAGAATCTGAAAAACCAGGTGCAGCGATTACACTTATTGAAAATAAAACAATACTAGAATGAAAATGTACCACAGGGCACTTATTGAAAGCATAACAATAAACTCTACCCTACCCTGCACTAACCAAATAGTGTTAGTGCTCAGACATGACCATTTACTGGTTGTGAGAAATAACTACCCTTTCTTAACAACAGAGGATGCTTCAAATCTATAAGATTAATCAAAAAGAAGAATGGACATGACAAACATTTGATTAACTACTGCAGAAAAGTCTGAAACATCTTAAAAGGTATGCCTTCCTCGCTTGATTGACTACCAAAGATGTTATTTTGAGGCATACAACTAAGATTAACTTGCTGCTCCGTAGTTGCAATCACATGCTTTGGCAGAACCATAACTTCTGGTAATTCTGTAGACTCCTCCTTGGACAAATACCTAATTGGACCCTTTAGAGAGCATTAAACTCGGCCTCTCATTGTTGCCTTTATTTTGCTGAATCGTTGGCACTCCATATTGCTGACTAAAATGCTCCACTGCATACAGTGTAAGATTTTCTTCCTTCCTCTCTGTTGCCTCAGTTTCAATTTGCTTTGAAAGAGATGTTAATCTGTCATTAAGTAATGAAGGAATGTGTGGCTCTTTGATCTAAATAGACTGATCATATGCTATTGGCTCATATAGCATCAAACTATCATCAATGTTAGAACAAAATGTCTCTATGATGCCTGAAAATATATTCTCATCTAAATCATAACTGTGCATAAGGTCTAGATGAGCTTTGTCATTCTGCTGCTCAAAAGTAGGTACTGATATTAGCATGCATGTGATATCCTCACATTCATCAACAAATTGAGGAAGTTCATCAAATAAATTAGAATAATTCTGAGATTCACTTTCAATTTTCTCTACATGAACATGTTCAACCTGATCTTTTTTTCCATCTAAGCTTGAAACAAAGGATTCAAGATCATTCCAAAATGAAAACTCATCAAATCTTTCTTGGTCCCTTGATAAAAAAAGGAGTGGTTTTTACCTCATGAACCGTCATTTCCTCATGTTTATTTTCCTCCTTCAGCTGCTTGAAGACATGATTATTACATTGATAGTCTTCAATCAACAACTCATCACATTATTTGTAATCTTCCTGCTCAATAAAGGAAGGTAATTCATCAGATAAGAACACAAAATTGTTGCCTTTCATAGCTTTTTCAAGCTCCTCAACCTACTGTCTTGATTGATCATGTCCGTTCACCTCCTGCTGCAAGTCTGCTTTGCAAATGGTATCAAGACATGCATGCATAAGTTGGCTCTCTTGAACAAGAACATGTGACTGTTCATGAAGATTCATAGCTAGATTTGTGACATGTACTTGTCCTTGCAATAGAAGAGGATCTCTGAAACTTGGAATGTGAGCCTCTTGAACTAGATTTGGCATTTTGAAGTCAGGATACTTGGTCCAAGAAGGTTGCCATGGCTGTTTAGTAATTTGATTACTTACCTCAGGTTCTGGACATGTCTGAAGCTGAGGATTAATGGATTGATTTGACAGATTTTTTTCATTCATGAGCTCCTATAGGGGCTGATCCTGAACATTGGATTGAATATTACCCCTATAACTTGGAATGTCAAGTCTAGAAAACTTACTTGGAGATTGTGTAGAAACTTTGAAAACCTCTTTCTCTGTTGGCTGATGCTTTATGGAAGAAACTAATTGGGCCTCAACCAATATTCTAATCTGCTCTTCCTTAGCAGCAAGACTTCCATATTGTCTCCTCTGCATAAGCAAGTCTTGCTCGTAGAGATAACCCTAATAGGCCATCTCTTCCTGTTGCTGATCGTACTATTGCTGCCTCTTGAACTCTTCTATTTGCTTTGTGATGTTTGATAGTATGTCCTTCATGTTATTCATGTTACTTTTCATATAATCAACCTCTTGGAGCTGATTTTGGACATACGAAGGCTGAGTAGGGAAGGGTGGGAGGTAAGCATGTTGAGCATGCTGATAGGCTGTTGTTGCATGGCTATTTGGGATAAAACCAGCAACATGATTGGCCTGATATAGCTGATAGGGTGATTTGTTGACAGAATTTTCATGAAATGGAAGTGGGTATACATGCTAACTATGAAAATATATCATTTCTACTTATATAAATACTAGAAATCAGAGTATTAAACTTGAATTTGAAACATACCAACACTTCATCTGCTGAAACTAGTGAATTGTGCTCGGAGTCGCCAGGTATAAATATGTACCTATGAAAGGTAAACTATGTTTTTGTATATACCAGGACAACAGCTTGAAACTTTTTAATTTTCTCTCTGAAGTGATCTTCAAAGTCCCATCGAGCGTGCCAAAAACTATTGTTAATCAGATTGCACCCGAACGCTTGAATGATTAAATTCAGCAATCTGTTGAAACATTGGAACTAATTCAAGGCTATGGGTATCCTATAAGGAATTAGACCTCCAGATTCTAGGCTGGTTCCTATTTAATTTTTTAATTAATAACTGAGTGATCTATAGGAAAAGAGAGAAAGACTAAATCTAAGTTTTGAACTATGAAACTTTAACTAAGGTGATGCACCGAAGAATTCAATATGCAGACTTAACTCACAGAACAATTACTCACTATTTTCATTCGCACAACTAGATATGGAAGCTTAAACATTTGAATGTTTTAAACAAAGGATTTTAAAGAAACATTCATAGAAGGAAAATATAATTCCCACAACTCGACTATTCAATTATTGATTAGCACAATGTTTAACCAGTGGACTTAAACTGGGATGCATACAAAATTCATTAAGGAGACAGAAACATTTAAAGGTTTCATAAATTGCAAACACAATAATCACTTCGATCAATCCCACATGACAAAGATGCTTGAAACTTGAAGATGATTCTAAAATAGTAAAACTTAAAGGAATTCTTTGCAATAACACAATTTGAACCTATAAAACACTGTTGTATTAATCTGTAAATAAATGCTGAGTTACAAGATGATTCACTTTGGAGAGTGCAAAAGCTAAAAAATAAGAACTAGATTGAAAAAGATAAACTTTTTCAATATATACAATATGAAAGGCACTCCAAATTGCATTAATAAACAACTGAAAGTGATTTGAAAGTGAAAAGATGATAATCCCAAAGTGAAATCCGAGCACAAGTGAAAATCCCTGAAAAAGTGGTTCAAACTCATGCAAGAATGAGTGAACTCAAACTCGAAGTGGCAATTATAAAACATGTAATCGATCTGCAACTCGAACTGGACTAAAATCGCTGAAAAAGTGGGCTAAAGCACGCAAAAACCACCTTGCTTGTATCAATCTGCCCATGCACACTTTAAAGTCCATCTGTCTCATTTAAGTCTACTTGACAATCTGATGTAGAACTGAAGTAAAAGATGACTTAGCTTTACATAATATTCTTATTTGCATTCTAGATGATAAATTAATTAAATGATTTATCTCATCATTTATTTAATCCATTTACATTATTTATGCAAATAAGAATAAAAATAATAAAGCTAATTTACTGTATTACACCTCAACCTCTTCAAGCTTAATAATGTATTTCACACTTTTCACTAAGAAACCACCATTTGACAATACTTGGCATAAATTTATCAACTAATGATGTCGACCACCTTGCTAGGCACATTGACTTAAAAGTCATGGCCACGGGGACAATAAAACACAATGATTATTGAAAATCATTTGCAAAAATGCAAAGAGGAAATAGGGTGAATGAACAAAACACCATCGAACCCTAAAAGTCATTATCACTCTTTTGCATTTGACTTGGAGAAACTTCTGGAGGAAGTCATCCACCATGAGCAGGGTTCTCTGAGAGCTCTTTGATGCTAAAGCTCGAAATTTCATCATGCTTTGATGTTTCTGAACTGGAAAAAACATGTTTTGCTAAGTGCAGGCCGATTTCTTCATTCGTGATGCTCTTTTAAAGACTTCTCTGAGAATTTCTTTGCAGGGTAAGTCGTTTTACCACAGATCTAAACATTTGTCTTTGTTTTAAACATTCTTTGGGCCTCTCATCCATAGCCATAATGGATCTTCTACATTTTAACTCCATTGTCTTTATGCTTTTCCTTTGTATCTTTCGTGGTTCTTGTGAGAGCTTGGCTTATGCATTCTGAAACAAAAAAAGAGATCATTCACGGGTTTTGTTAACTCTCCTCTAGGTGCATGATAGTAAGTTTTGTTTTTTTTACTTTCATTTATCTATTGAAATACAAGCTTCTTGGAAACCTTCTCTTGTATAAAACGAGTTGATAGAACACACCAGGCCACAAAATTTTCTGTATGTTGTTTAACATTATTGGCTATGGCTGTGAGTTATCCTCATTTGGGTATTTGAAGTATTTTCTCTTTAAACCTTTTTAGAACAAACCCTCATATGGGTGACAATAAATCACTACTCTTTTCCTTTGATATTTTGTTGCTTGCTTTGCGTATATGTTTCCACTCTAAGCATCACATGTTTAATTAATTTCCAATTGAGACAATTTGGCATTGGATTCATCACAACTACCTTGAAATAAAAGCATCTTAAATTACAATCAGTATATGAGACTGCCATAGTTACCTCCCATCTTTTATTGCACAGTATAAAATTTTTATTGAAAGCTCCTGTAACATGATATGACTGGTATACATACTTTCAAAATCATTCTAGCTAAGATAAATTTGTAACTGGACAACATCTCACTGTCCTGTGTAAGCTCTCCTTTTAATTATTGACTATGGTCATTCATTCTTATATAGTGTGTAATCAAAATGATGGCTTACTCTAGGAAAAATACATCATTTCACCACTCCTTTCATCTGGCTCATGTGGAACTGTCATCATAAAAGAAACTTGCTTAGAAATTTCTGTATACTATTCAATTTTTGACTACTCACTTAATGCTTTATGCTGGTATAGATACTTTTATTATGTCTTTTTAACCTGAACTATAACAATGTTGTCCTGTAGATGAATTTGCTCCATTAAAAGACTGTTAATGCAAGCCTTTTAAGTCCGTGATAATCTCTCACTTTAGAACACTTTGTCATTCAATTCATAAACTGTTGTTACTTGATCCTTCAAAGCTCACTTTGACTGAAAAATAGAAATGAGGCATTTTATGAATTATTGTCAGTTGTTCATTGGCCTTGTTCACTATTGTATTTCTACTCTTTGCTTGTTATTGTGCTTCAACGTATGATCCTTGGAAGAGATGAAAGATTTTGTACACTGTCTTGTGACATCCTTTGAGTATCTTCTGATGTATAGCAATATGTTGTTTATTTAATGATAGTTGCTACTCAAATATATACCTTTCAAAGTAAAGACTTTGCCTTCACTTAATTGTATTCTGGGCTGATGAACATTAAAGGTTTTTTTCTTGTTGCGTCTTGAACTCGAAATTGTCTTAAAGCTGCAATTTTTTGACTGTGAGTGTATTGCTTAATCTTTTCAACAGTGACAATGTCTCTCCAATTCATAAACACAGTGACAGTATTTGTTTAATCTTGCACAACTTTCACTCTCTCATAATTTCCAATTCATAGCATCTTTTGAACTATTGTAGTGATTCATGCTATGGATGTGATATTATTGTTTGTAACCGAAGTTGGATATCCTTTTGATATGCCAAGCTCAACCCTTGTGGGAGCCTGTTTTACTCCACATATCTGATGAAATGATCTCGAACATGATGAACCTGTTCCAGCACACTGAAACAAACATGTTAGCAAAAAATAAAAGAAGCTAAAAGCTTCCATTGAATTATGTCTTTCCTCTCGATTTTTGCAATCATTTGATGGATGCTTGATCGACTATATCTTATATTCCTGTTAGTAGCGTAGGAATATGATAGGATTTGATTTGTCATTGCTTAGAGACCATCTCTAATGCCATTCTTTATCTTTCCTGCAGATGTCTTTGGAGCCGGAACTGGAGCTGAAACTGGAAATGGAGCTGAAAACACAACTGAAGACCTCGACGTGTCAATGATTTGTCATTCCAGGCAATGATGAATCACTTTCTACCCTATGCCTTCTTTATTCTCAGTTGTATAGTGTACTTTTTTTTCCTCTTATCTATCATTTGATTGTGTAAATCAAATTTAGTTACTCTCTCGGCTTGTGTGAGATTCAGCATTTCCAATATGAATAAAAACAACATTCTTTTATGCAAACTTATGAGTTCCTTTGTTTGAGATTTGCATAATAACAATTGAAATTCATAAGTAATCAAAGTTTTTGGAACATAATGAATACTTAAGTAGAAAATTGTTGTACCTTCTTTGATGGATGCAATTCAACTCTACCTGTTTTGAGCTGGTGGTGAAAAATAGGTAACAGGCTCCTCACATGACTCTGTTAAATGAACTAAACTTCAATGTTGAACTGATATTGTCCTTCCTAGCCGCGGGCCTTGCACTACAAGATGCCACCTATGGGATTTCACCCCACCAACACCGTTTCAAATGGTAGAGCTCCCGAAAGGCTGACACAACCCCTACTCCCACATTTCTTAGGCCCTCATACTAAAGTGGCTTAACCTCCTTAGTGGGCCCCACCTCATGAAAAAAATATAACATGGGTAGAACCATGTGGGTCATCGTGCCCTTTCTGTCATCCATTTGCAACGACCCTCAAAAATGGTTGTTAGCCTAGGGAAGTCCGCACCCCTGGGCCCACATTTCCATAACTCCTTCCAACGAGAGGAAAATGATGATCGGAGAAGAATGTTGTGATCTTTAAATGATGAATTACTTGATCTAACATGGATTTTGTAGGATTTTTCTAATGCTCCCCATCTTTTGTGTATGAACATGCTAATAGCTCCATTGATTGCATGATATATGGAATCAACTATAGGACCTTCGGGGGAAACCGCATAAAAGGAAAAGGGCAAGAAAACATCCAAAGCCCCAAGGGGAAAAGAGAATAAGGATCAAATGAAGTACAAATTCCAGGGCATGGAAATCAACACTAAGGTCACCATAGAATGGGACACTGTCTTAGACAAAAACCTAGGACATATAGACCTTGATGAATTCAAGAAACGATTCATTGCCAACCCTATCATGTAAAATTCCAAGAAGATAAGGAAAAGTGGGTTGGACAAGGTAGCCAGTTTCCTGCCTGCCCTTGTGGCCCCTGAGCTAGTGATGGCCTAAAGAGAGGCCTACCAAGAATAAACCAAAATAATTATGGATAGGGATGGAAACATATTTGTTGACTTGTCCTCCAAATCTATAGGACAAACTTTCCACATCCCCACCTTTGATGAGATGGTGGAGACATCAAAGGAATATGCAAAGAGCACATGGAAAGCTAACCCCCTCAAATAAAAGAAATAAATCAATCAATATTGGCTGAAGAAGAAGAGGGGCAACATGAACAAAGTCCCTCAAGAGTTTTTTAGGAGTTATTTCCATGAGGATTACCATGATTTGGTAACCTTGTTGAGTAGGGTCATAGGCCTCCCAACTGCAGCATATTTCCATGAGTGGATGTCGTATTTCATAGAAGAAATCATCAAAGGGAAAACCAAGTTCCATTGGGTGGGAATGATCAGCAACTACCTACATGAACAGTTTGTGGTGGTGAAGAAGAGCTCCTAATTCTACATGACCTTAAACTTGGTCTATTTGTTGGTTGATCGTGCTCAATACAGAGGTTTATTTGTGGCACCAAGCTAGACTTTGGGAAGAGAACTAAAGGTTTATGACAGATACTACTAGCTTCAATATAAAAATTTCAAGAAAAATTATTGTAGGATGAATTTTACCTTTATTGGGCACATTATCAGATTACTTGGAGGTGACTTTGAAAGGAGAGTCACTCACAATGAAAATCCCGTCATCTATCGGTTTGGTTTCTTATTCATCAAATTTCCCAATTTTACCTACATAAGAACCGAGGGCTTCTCTAAGAGGCCATATAAGCTGCCTTGGTACCCAAATGACTAGCTTGTATTGCTTGAAATCTCTAGGTAGCTACACCACACATACTCTTTTGAGTGACAAGCATCAGTTGGGGATTCCTTATCCCCTCACATTCGACCAAGGTATGTATGCAATCCCTGCACCACAGTGTGTAGAATACTTGGAAAAGGAAATCATTGAATACAGCTTGGAGCTCCACACTGCTCGGCCATGAATGGATCCATATGGCAAACTGAAGAAGATAGTTGGAAAAGAGTATTCCCATCTACACAATGTTGAGGAATTTTGAGAAAATTTCAAAGATGATAAAGAAGTGCACATGAGGCACTATATGCACATGACATCATATTTTGTTAAAATGGTTAACTTGTTCTCAGTGTTGGATCAAGTTGTGGAGGAAGAGAACAACATCATAGATCTAAGATTCAATGTCATTGCTAACTTGTCACAGCCCCTGATTGACTGGGACGAGGAAGTTTTCAATGACCTCAATATTTTGACAAAGCCCATTGAAGCCTGAACAAGGCAATGGATTGATGGGAAAATTGCTTAGTTGAGACTGCAAGGAGCCACTTTGACATGTGGAGAGCTCAATGACAAGCTCGAGAGCAAGACCGATAGTGGAACTGTTGATGCCCCATCTGGGGAAACCTAAAAATATCCTCCAACCACCATGTTAAAGAAGAGAAAACAAGTGGTAGAACACTAGCCTAAGCACAAAGTATATTCCAGGAAAGCATCAGAGGGTGAGCCCTCTAAGAAAGCAAAGAAATCATGAGGTTTCACAGAGATTCCCACCATTCAGGAGGACCCCCCTCCATGAAGGAGAGGAAGAAGAGGTCATGCAACCCAAATCTCCACCTACTACCTCTGCTCTCACTGCCACTACCATTACTCCTATGTCAACATCTCAAGCACTACCCGCTTCTTCTCCACCTGTGGTGAACATCTCAGTTCACCTTGCCTCTACCTCACCTACTACACAAATTATGGTGGTAGATTCTTCATCCACTCTCTTCTTCCTCCATGTCTCCATCAACCACTATTCCCCTGGCCTCTAAAACAAAAATTCCCACCCTTACTCTCTAAGAAGCACTCACTAGGCATATGCAAAACATACCAATGAAGCTTTTTGGAGTATTAATGAACCTTGCAGTGCAGGCTTCCCTAGCGTAAGTTGTCGCTAGCCTCCCTATCCCTCCTCCTCTGACTGAACCACCTACAATGGAGGAAAAAATGAAAATTTCCAAAGAGTTGGAGAGATGAGAAAGGGAAGCAACTAAAAAAATAGAAGAGGAATCTAATGACTACCATGAGCATTTGGAGCACAACCACTTAGTCATTGACGAGGTAATTCATGAAGAAGAAGAGGAATCACAATCTTTGAGGAAGATATTGAGGATCCTGGAGAAAAGTACATTGTGGAAACCTCTAACCAAGAGCTCGAGGAAGAGTTGGCCAGGAAACTCAAAGATGTTGGGGAGGAAGTTGAAAGGAAATCCTCAAAAGAGAAAAGAGATTCAGATGAAGAAATGGAGGTAGCCAAATAACCTCTAATCGGGGAATAGCATAAGAGCCTCAGTTGTGATGATAAAATGCCTCCCTCAAGAGAAGTAAAAGAAGAGAAAGATCAAGAAAAGGACAAGCCTGAAGAAGAGGTTGAAGCAAGGAAAATCCCGAAGGCAGAGCATCATCAAGAACATGGGTGAGAAGAAGAGAAGACATTTGAAGGGGAAGATAGCCCTAGGGAGAACATAGTTGTCACCTAGTCACATAAAGAAACTATCATATTTATCCATGACTCCAATGAAAGGAGGAAGAAAAGATAGAAAAAGAGGCCCTGGGTCACCAAGAAATGGACATCCATCATGAATCACCAAAGGAAGAATCCCAGATGCCTGAATGGCTAGAAAAACAACTACAAAAGAAGGCTCCCATCGTGTGGATCCTAAGAAAAAATTAGAAGCCATCTTGGCCCGAGCACAAATAGGGATGAAGGAGAAGAAACCAAGTGTCAAATCCAATCTGACGATGGATGCATCGGGATCAAGAACTGTGCAAATAGCTACTCCAGTGGTGGAGGGAGAAGGAATTAGCTATAATATATCCACCATTGACTTAGAAATAGCCAATAAGTAGTAGAAATTGACCATCTCCAGGGATCCATAGCCACCATTGTGCATCAAATGAATAAGGAAAAATCCTCCAAGGAGGAATTAAAAGCACAAGTGGTGGATTTAACAGCCTACATTCAACAATGGTCCTCTGTTGAAGAACTGTTGGCAACCTCATCAGCCCCATCTTAGCTACTATCCAAGGATTATATCAACAATCTTGAAACAAGGAAAAATTGGACAAAGGCTACAGAGGACTGGTTCCAACGGATAGTTTACAATAGAGATATGGGCATTGGCCATGCTGCCTGGACAGCAAATAAGTTCAAAGAGGTGCAAAAGCAGCTCGAGGGCACCAAAAAATTTTGTACTGACTTTCCCAGAGCTATATAGAAATACATACCCTAAGCTCGAGGCTATCTTGAAGATGCCCGAGAGAACATGGGAAAAGGAGCTAGCACTAGTAAAAGATGATCATTGGCTCATTGAGACTTGGAAATTGGGCCTTGATCATAGGAGAGAAATCTTGGAGTTGGTGCTCCATGAAGTGGAGCTTGATATAGATTGGGTCAAAGAACATCTAGCAGCCTATAGAGAGTACTTGAAGTTTATGATGGACTATGACATGCCTTCTGTCGAGCTTGATCCTCAAAAGATAAGGCCTTACTTCCATAAGAAGATGGAGAACAGAGCCACAGACACACTTAGGCCAGATTTTATTGACTTTGCTACTCGAGCTTTCACCCAATCAGAGCAAGTAATCAAGAACATGTTGGAATGTGACAAGGATAGAGATGTAATTACTAGTAGGTCTAGAAAATTGAGCTTTCAAGTGCTCCAATCTGATATAATGGATTTGAGCAAGCTTCAGGTGTTGATTGGAAAATTCCTAGAATATGCTACTATGAAGAAGAATGAAGGAAATTCGGTCATTGATGAGGATTTCCTCACAAAGTAGTTGCAGCAAGGCAATCAGCTAAAGGACAAAGTGCTACAGTGTTGGCTGCTAGAGGAAAAATTAGGCTAGAAGACAAAGATGTAATTATAAATTTTAAAATATTGGGAGTAGGTGAAACCCTAACTTGTAGTGAATCTTGGAAACACAATGAGATTGAATCTTTTCCATTCACTTTGCTTTTTGGACACTATAAATAGGGGGTCTCCTCTCATTTTCAAGAGAGAGTTGAGTTGTTGTAAAGGCATGCTATTGAAATTCTAATAGAAATTCATTGATTTTGGGTGGATTCTTGAGTTTCATCTCATGTTTCATGATTCTTCTATTCATAGTTAATAGATTTGAATAGATTTACTTTGATGTTTTATGTGTTTAGCCTGTTGGTAGTAGATTACTTAATGATGTTCACTAGTATTAAATAATTCTATTGTGTTGATGCCCTTCCTTGTTCATGCTTCTTGTTGTTTATTGATGATAAATAGCGATGTAAAGCTAGTATGAACATCAATTGAATGCTACACTCAAATCCTATCTTTTATTCATGTGTTATAGTGAATGAATGGTTGAAAATATGCAAACCTTAGAAGATTGCACTAGTTTCATGAGATTGTGAGTTGATTTGGCTAAGTGGAACTCAGTTTTTGGAAGGTTGTCCACTGTAGCATCCTCCATTATCACTATTCATTGGTAGCTTCAGGTCTAGGAACTTTCTCTTTTCCCTGCCTTTTTTAGTTTTCTTTCAAATAGTAATTTAGGAAAAGTTCAAGCATCATTACACATTGTAAAGCCAAATCTGATGACAAAAGTGGAGTTTCAGACTGTTGTTCTAAACTTGCAACAATAGAACGTAACTACAGAATATTATTAAATCCATTTGAAGAGTTGATTCCCCCTCCAACTTAACTAATGTAAAGTTTCCCTGTGATTACCAGAAAAATCACATCAAACCACTGAGATACTCCAAGCATTGTCATGACCTAACACCCGAGAGACCTTGGGGTATTTTTTTGCAACTAGTTTGTAGGAGGTTGTCTTTCAAGAGAGGTAGTGCACTTATGCATTGCCTATGTTGAGAAGTGAAAAAATACCCATCAACAAAATTGGCGCTAGAAGGAGGGCCCTTGAGTTAAGCTAGATCAAATCGGTTCATTCTCCCCTAAAAGGTTTTATAGATTCTTGAGATCAACTCCAAACAAGGGGGAATTCCAAGAATTGTAGCCTCCTACAAAAGCTAAGAAGACTTGAAAGAGGAGATGCATCTTCATCCTCCTCATCCGCTCCATCCACTTCACCTCCATCCTCACCTCTTCCTTCCATCCCCTTGCACCACATTCACCCTTCTTTTCTAGCATCCTCTTCCTCCATTCAGCCATCTCAAGCTACCTTCCAACCTCTTACTTCCCAAGGCTAGGGTGCTACCCATGTCCCTACCCCTCCAATCCAAGGCGCAGTCCCAACTATTGTTGCCCTTGTGTAACCCCAAGTTCCTATTCAACAGAAAACACAACCCCTACCTCCCCTCGTGGCTTGGTTGGGTAACAACCCTCCTCCGTTGTCTTTCAATGATTACCATGACATGCCTAAGAACCTCGAGGGATTTTGCATGAAATTCAATCCTCACAATCCACAAAGGATAGTAGAACACATCAAGATATTCCAAATAACATTGAAAGATATGCAGATCAATCACAAAGACGTGGCTTGTCAGCTCTTCCTTTATTCTTTGGGGGAAGAGGCCTTCTATTGGTACATCAACTTGCCAATAGGATCTATTACCTCTTAGAACCTCTTGAAGAATTCCTTTTTGTAGAAGTACAAGATTTTGGTCAGCCATTCCAAATTATACCAACAATTCATGACCATCTGCAGGGAGGTTAATGAACTAATCAGCTCCTTCAATGATCAGTTTCAATGGGTGTACATGAGGTTACAAACTCCATACATGTTGGATGATGTCGTGGTCCTTCCCGTTTATTATGTTGCATTAGACAACCTCATAGCTGTGTTGGTTAAAAGAATGAACCCACCACTTGCCAAGTTGGTAAATGCTTATGTTGAAGTAATTATTGCTAGCACTGACTTGGGACAAAACATTTCTGGTTTGTTGCCTTCCTTGGGACAGGTTGCTCATCCTATGCAAATTCAAGGACTTACTCAAGCTCTAACACATCAGATGCCTCTTATGAACCAAGTTCCACAGCTGCCCATAGTTCTTCACCTGAGACCCTCAATGAATCGGGCGCGCCCAATGCCTCATTACTTGCAGCCACAACAACAACAAGTTAGCAGCCCCAAATACCTGCATGCCTACAAGGACCAGAATTCCCCCAAGCACAACAAAACCAACTAGTCATGTAGCCAGTTCTCCTTCAAAATCAAGCATCGCAGCTAAGTGTTGATTTGATTTTTGTGACCGCACCAATCAGCAGAACAAAATAGTCCAAAGGCTACTCCATTCTCTCTTGATCAAAGTATTATGTACACTAAGATTGCAAGAAAGTTCGCACGTTCAACTCCAAGGTTCTGAAATACTTAGAATACCCTTGGTTGGTTTGATGTGAATTGTTGTTTTCACGAGGGGACTTACACAATTGTTCAAGATTATTGCAGTTAACAGTAGATGGATGATTTGAAGGGGATTTTGCAATGCGGATGATTTGGCAATAAGTACATTTTCCTAAAGCTAACTAGAAATGTGTGGAAAGTAAATGAGTGTAGGGCCAAAGAAACTTATATTCTATTCTAAATGCAGGATATGTGGAGCTTGATTTTAGCAGACTTTGACCAAATTTCACCTAGCCTCCCGTCAGACAGCTTTAGCAAAATTGGTACAATCTTCAAAGGGATAGCAAAAGATGTTTAGATTACAATTTAGCATACATACACCATCAGAACGACGCATATAAGTATACAAATCACAATCAAAGTTAAACTCAAGATAATTTCCAGTCGACCACGCAAGGTGAACTTATCATCAATAAGTTGTTAGTGGTATGGAATGAAATGAAGCTACCTCAATAAAACACCACAGATCAAGGTAAACTACTTGCATGAGATGAAAATTATGCTACTTTATGCTACTTGGATCTAAAAGGATGAAGAGACCTTGCTAGCAATCCATGACAAAGACGAATTCCACCATCAATGAAAAGATCTATCATCATGAAAGTTTTACACAACAATCTCCACAAAAGTTTTCAAAGGGAAAACTTTCTTTCTTCTCCACACTATGCTAAGCTATCAAACAAAATGTATACTCTGCTCTAATCTCTAGTCTCTAATCTCTAGCTCAATTCTAATTCTAATCAGGTAAAAATGAGGGGGACTCCCCCTTTTATAGGTAGCCCAGTCCAATGGACGGCTAAGATTACAATCAAAAGAGTGGCTAAGATTAAGCCACCTCGGCCCTAACCCTAAAAACTACCAGAATGGGGAGTGGTGCAATAAATGAGCAAATATTCCCACTCACTCCCAAAATAGTAAAGGCAATTAATGCCTACAATTAGTCTTCTAGAAGATCATCATCCAGTAGTGCATTCCCCTTCTCTTTCTCTCTGGCTGCAAACTCAATGAACCTGCCAAGCACAGCCTCAACCTCCTGAACTGAAATGGGTGGAATGCAATCAAGCTGGAACTCCAATACTGTAACAAACTGCTCATGTCTTGCACAAGATTTTCTCCAAGCAACCAAGGAATCCTGCATGCTCTGGATCAAGGTGGAGAAAGTAGAAGTGTTCTCGAAATCATCTTGTATGAAGGTCTTTACCTCTGAAAAGAAAGGCACCAGCCTACCCCTCAAATTATCAACATTCACCTCATCTAGATTCAACCGTCTAGCAAATATGGCCTTGAAAGTATTCTGAACTCCATCAATAATATTGGCCATAGCCTTCTGTCTCTAGTTGAATCCGCCTGTGCCGCATCGAAGAAACCACGTCTTGTGATTGTTGAAGAATACCATCTAGAGAATTTGTACCTATCATTCTCCTGAATGACCCCTCCATCAATCAACAATTGCAAAGGAACATGTCTCAATGCCTCAAGACGCTGAATTACTTTACTCTGATAAACGGAAGCATCACCCCAAGCCCGATCAACTGCCTCCATCTATGCCAAAATACTGGAAGCCTACTAAAAAGCAAGAGCAAAGTCCTCCATAAACTTTTCTGTCTCCACACGAACTCCTATGACCCACTTGGCTGCCTCCTGTGCCATCTTTCCTAACTCCAACAAGCCACTGATTGACTCTCTAGGTATCTCTGTTGGAGGCTCTATCACTAGAATCTCCTGCCCATGAGAACGAGACAACTGCTGCACATATCCTATCAAAGCCTTATGCTCTCGTTTCAACTTCTTGTACTTTCCTTCCTTCTTGAATAACCTATCCTTGAGGGCATGATAGGAGTTATCACATTCTTCTACAATTTGTGCACCTGTGGGGCGTCCTAACTCCAAATTTGTGACCACATAGTTTTCTGGCACTGCTTCATTTTAGTCACAATCAACCTGTGGCATGGCTACGTGAAGGGTACAGGAACCATCCTCATCAGTTGATATCTTTGAAAACTTATGTGCTCTCTTCTTCTATGGAGGTGCATTGATCATGTTCAAGAACTCTTCCATTTCAACTACTGGATCAATTTCTTCGCTGGGGCTTCTTCTCATCCTATCCTTAAGCCAATCAGGTATTGTATATTGTATATCAAATGGCTGTTGTTCTTGTGCCTCTACTTCCCGTACTTGTTCAACCTCTACATCATTCTGGTGAGGCTCATCATCCTCAAGTGGCTGAGTATCTCCTGAAACTATATCATCATCATCCCAAGCCACCTCTAACTCTTGCTGAAACTGAGGGTCAATAGTAGTCCCCTCATCATCTTGCTGATCAACCCTAACAGGTGCGTTGATGATCTAGCCAACTGATTCTCTCTGTGGTGGCTGATTATTCTCCTGTACTACTTGCACCTGATTCAATGCATTCCTCTTATCAGCAAATAAAGAAACCTCATGTATACTTGGAGAACGTGTCTCCAATGGCGTGGGTGATTCAACTGAACCTCATGGAGGCTCCGGCTGAATGGGCTCCTGCCGAACTAGCTCCTTCCTTCGAGATTTTGGACCTCGTGTGATTTGTTTCTTCCTACTGGTGGTGGGTGTCCTGTGATCTCCCATCAAGTTGTAAGTGAAAGAAATTGACTTACTCTTCAACCTGCTCACACGCCTGTCAACCCATGCTATGGTGAATGTCAAGACCGGAATAGAAAGTGTGTCCAAATCAGCAACCTTAGGTTCTGACCAATTTGGGAATGGAAGTGGAGTATCTCTCACTGTTGCATAATCTAGATGGACAACGTCCATGTCCTCATTCACCTAGTCTGGAATCGGAACAACTTCACACCCCCTGATCATGTTAATTGGCAACTAAGAGAACATTCTTTTCCTGACTTCAACCTTGTCTGATGCATCAGCCCAATAATCCTCAATATTTTCCTTGTGTTTAAATTCCTCTGACAGTACCCATTTGATGTTATTATGCAGATCATAGTGTTGTCGGCTGGTGTGATATGAAAAGTGATAGAATTGAAGCTCACTCTCGGCCTCTCTGGCTACCTGTAATGAATGACACACTTCATCCGAATTACCCATGACAATCGGGAAGTCTACACCTCCCTTCTTCTTTTTCTTCTGAATTTTATCGTAGGCAACCAATTGCCTAGATATCTCTAACATCAATATTTTGTTGGTTGGGTACTTAGGCAGCCTATATGGATATGATGAAAAACCTTGCAGCCTTATGTAAGAAAACTTCAAAAATTGTATAAACCAGCACCCATACCTTTCAATCAATTCTTGGGCTTCTCTTGAGATTCTGTGACGCATCTGCTCCTGAAGCAGTCTCGTGATGTGCATGGTGAAGGCATCATTGACACAATTGTAATAAGTGGTACTAGTCAAATGCAATTATGGACAAGCCTCATGAATTTTAAACTGGTGAGAGCCACAACCAATAGGCTCCTTATATGAAATTCCTCTATACCTCATCATATGAGCCAACATGTAGATGATGTAAGAGCTCATATAGAATGTCTTTGTTCTTCTCAGGCTTAGGAGCTGCTCATGCAAATTGTCACTGATCATTGTAGCCTAGTTGACATAATCCTTTCCTTCCAGCACGAGGTTGATGTAATAGAACATCTAGGGCTCAAAAATAAATGACTGTGGGTAGCCTCCGACTTGGCTCAGCATCATGATGAGATCATAGTATTCCTGCTTCAAGTCATCTGTGATGATTTGTCTTGGCAGCTTCGTACGAGAAGGCTTGGGTTTGCTCATCCAGTGAGTATTGATCGTCTCTATGCATCTCTCGAATGAAGAAGCATACATTCGCTTAGCTCGTTCTCTGGACTTGTAAATCATATTTCTATGCACGGGAATTCCAAAGGCTTCACCAAGGGCAGCAGGAGTGATGTTGGCGAGCACTTGTCCATCTGGTGACATGATCGATCTGTGATCCTTCTCATAACATTTGGTGCACTCCATCATCAGCTCTGAACACTAAATGGCTAGTGGGAAACCAGCAGTTGCATATAATCCGCTTCAAACAATGTTGTGCGAAGTGTTCGAAGGTCGATGACTACCAATCCCCAGCATTCTATTCTTGAAAGTCTCTAGGTTGACGGAGCCCAAGCTAGTATCTGTCAGCTTGCCCAACTTCGAAATCAATTTTGACTCCGGCATAAATGTCTTGCTCAGCTTCTTTATAACTGCTTGCTTGGATGCACCATTGTTATCCTTGCCAGTCGCCCTTGCTTTAGCCATCTCAACTTCTCCTTCAATAGATTCAAGCTTCAATACTTAGAATATTTCTGAGCAAGCTTTAGCCACTTCACTTCACACTTAGCAACTACAGATTTGAATTCACACTTCTTCAATTCTTCAGCAACTGTAGACTTAGTAGGTGCGCACCTCCTCAACAACTTTAAAATTTAGTAACCTCACTCTTTGAAAATTTGTACTCCTTCAGCAATCATTCACTTCAGATTTGAACTTCAACAACAAACTTAAGTAAATTTGCACCTTTTCAATCAGTAAATAACTTAGCAAGAGCACACTTTCTCAGCTCCAGCAATATGATCCTCTTCAAGCTTCAGCAATATTCCTCTTAGAGTCGACATTTCTTCAATCAACCTTCAGCAAATTCAAGCTTCAGTCTCAGGAACTTCCAATGCCTTTCACTCAGCAACCTTCAGTCTTAGCAAAATTTTGAACCTCCTCAACAATTGCAGCTACAAAAATTTGAACTTCTTCAACACTTTAGTCTTCAACAACTCACTGCAATATCACGCTCAGAGAAAATCGAATTCCTTAAGCTGGTGAGGAGAAATGAAAAACTTCTCAGCTCTTATAGCAAAAATCAATTTCTAGAAGAAGCTAAGTTTAGCCAGTGAATTAAATTTCCACTACTTCATTTGAATTTCCCTCCTCTGGCATTTTTGACACTTGTCTAAGAATCTCAATCTTCTAGAAGTTCAACTTTGACTGCCACATTTCAAATTCACTTTCAAAAATTTTAATTTAAATTCATCTTTTAATTCACCAGCTGGAGCTCTGTCACTTGAATTTAAATTTTACTTCTCTTCAGCTCTGGAAAATTCATCTGTGAAGAACTTGATTAAAATCATATAGGCAATTCATTTCGAATTCATCGTTCGAAGCATTTTCCTTTCAAAAATCATTTTATTCAAATTTGCCATAGAAGAGTTTAAATTTTTCTTAAGAAAATTTCACAATTTAAGCACTAATCAAATTCTTCATGTTGAAGGCCTTGGTGAAGTGCGGAAGACATGGACATCCATTCATCATTACAAACGTCCAGTACCCAGGGGAAAATTTTCCCTGAAACGTGACGAATCCATGGGTACACAACGAACGGGTTCATTTAATTTTTTTAAATTTTGAACCTTAGAAAAAATATTATTCAATCAATTTTAACCCATTCCTCATCTCTGTGAACATCCTGTTGCTCTGACTTGAAATTTTTTTATCAATCCATCCTACAATGCCAATATTTTCCAACTTCATCTCTGAAAATTTGCTTGTGCTTCAAGGGAAATTTCATCACCTTGGGTCTAGGAGTATTTTCTAAGGAAGAAAATACTTTGCCTTAGAAAAAAATTTAAATTTTCCTTTGAAAATTTTGCCTTGGAAAATTTTATTCAACTTTGTTCAATTTTCCTGTGAGAAAATTTTATTTCATCCATGTCCATTTGCCAGTGGTGGAAATTTATCAACTTGATTTAGAAAATTTTCAAGAAGGCGCCTAGCACATCTTTTTTTTTTTTCACCACCTTGCATTTTATTTCACACTTGAAAGACATTTTATTTAAAACTCCAATGCCTTAGCAATACTTTATCTTTCACTCACCACCTTGGGCGCATCATGTGTGAAGACAAACAAGCTTTCAGCGCCTTAGCAATATTATTATTCATCTTCACTCAACACCTTGGGCGCCAATGACACATGCTGGAGGATATTCATCACCACACCTAGCAATATTCCACTTCTTATTTACCACCTTAGGCGCATATCATAATTGAAGGTGAATATTCAACACACCTAGCATATTTCACTTCAACTTCAACACCTTTTATTGACTTTAGCTTGGGTGCATATCACATCTCATGCAAGATGACCCTTGGACTTCCCTATTTTGTCTTCATATGGCCCCATTTGGGCGCATTTAGGCATATGAGGAGGACGAGCTTTTGTTGACTTCTTTGAACTTGGGCGCATTTTGATGGGTGAGGAGGATGAATTTCTTTGACTCCTTTGACCTTTTGTTGCATGGGCGCATTTGAGAGGAAGAGGAGAATGTAGCCTTTTCCAACGCCATCTTGTGACCCTTCAACTTCCCTTTCTTGTCCTTACATGGCCCCATTTGGGCGCATTTTGCATAGGGAGAAGGATAAAAGTTGTTGACCCTTTTGACTTACTTGCTTTTTGGGCGCATTTCCACCTATGTGCAAGATGGGTGCATCTAGGGGGTGGTGGAGGATAACTTCAACACTTAATTTTTTATTTTTTTTGCTATCAACTCTCAAGGTGGGCACATTTTGCTATGGCAGGAAGATGAAACACTTTCACTTTCCTTGACTTCCTTGCTGGATGGGCGCATTTTGGCCTAGGAGGTGGACAAAGTTTATACTTAGAATTTTCTTCATGCTTTTACCTTGAGTTGGCCGCATTTAGCCATAGCTACAGGATGAAAAACATTGACCTCTTTGACTTTTATGCTACATGGGCGCATTTTGGGTAGGCAGGAGGATGAGTTTTGAACTTAGAAAAATTTTCATGCTTCTTCATCAACTTGGGCGCATTTTCAGGTAGCTGCAGGATGAAGTCCAATACTTAGCCATTTTTTTCTCGTCTTTTCCAGTTTATCCATGCCCTGCCATTTATAGTAAGCCCTTCAATTCTTGCATCTCTGAAGCTTAGAATGACTTGAAATTTCAAACATTACATCCTCACGACCTCATCAACTTGTTGAGACTACTATTTTTAGTTGGCCTGCTATTTATAGCCCATTTCTAAAGGTGGTTTGCTATAAATAGTAACTGCTTGCTTCTGATACCTCCACAGCTCTGTTTGATTTGAAATTTGAATGACGCGCTCCTCACCATGTGACCTGCCTACTAACATCAGCGCATGCAACTGATTTGCTATTTTTAGGCTATTTCCAAAATGACTTACTATAAATAGTAAGTGCTTCGTTTGTCTTCAAATTTTACCAGCAGATAACCTGAGGGATGCTAATCGCGGTGGTTTACACCGGTTTTTGAAAATTCTAACTTTTTACCCTTCTTTTCAGGTCCTGAAGTTGGAAACCCTAATTTGCTCTGCATGCGTATCAAATAATCTCTGTTTGTTCTTGTTTCTACTACATTGTGATTAGCTAGTGATTCTAAAGTGCTAGGAGGCGGCTACCGGGATGCACCTGCTAAAAATAGTAAGTTCCTAAATGAGTGGTTATCTCTGTTTGCATGTCATTTCATTTTGAAGCTCTCAAAAAACCCATAAGGAATATGCCTACATGCAAAGAAAACCCTGACATGCAATCCCTAAAAATAGCCTCGAAAGGTTGAACTCTGAAAGTCATCATCTCGCTTTGCATGTTATACTGTTGCAAAGGTCTCAAAAAACCCAGAATGAATCTCCAAACATGCAAAGAAAAACTCTGCATCTAAGCCCTAAAAATTTCCCCATAAGCTAGACTGCTAAAAATAGCAAGTTGGCAGCTTCAGCTCAAATTTTGCACGTGAGTAACTTGATGTGCTCTGAATGCAGTGTGACTGTCGAAATCTCAAAAATGTTGAAGGATTGCCTATAATCACACACTTACTAAAAATAGTAAGTACCCGAAATTTGATGAAATTTTAGTGGAGGCCTACTGGAAGCACACTGACATCAATGTTAAGCTTTGTTTTCAACTTATTCACCTTGCTCGATCTTGAACTGACTAGGAAAGTACAAACCCTAATTTTTAGACTAGGCCAAATTCACGTTTAAGTTCAAAGGCAAAGAAATCCCCAGAAAGGAAAATAGAAAAGAGACGAAGAGAGAGAGAGAGAGACAAAAACCCAAGCCAAAAGACCATAATGGAGCAAAAATTAGGGGGTTCCCATTTTGAATGGGGCGATGTGTGAAAAAGGTCACAACACTAAGCAATGAGAGAAGGATCGATTGGATGAGCTAATAGACATGAAAATAAAAATTTCCACAAAGATGAAACACTTGCAAAATCAAAATAATCAGCTGCAAGCTTCTCAACATAGCATCTAGGCCAACCTCAACCAGGAGAATAGAGATAATTGTGATGTGGGTACCCCATCTGGGTAGAATTATGAAAAAGAGAAAACTCCCAAACAAAACTTTGTGAAAATTCCTTCTCAAAAGTATAATCAAACATGGAATACAAGGCCAAATAATGGAGGTGTTCCAACTCCTCTTGATTAGCCCACCAATACAGAGAAGACAACTAGTGGAGTGTACCTTGCCAAGGTAGCTTTGTCTAGTTGGTGTCGGATCCATAAAACGAATAGGCACTCTGAGTTGGATTGTCATGAGTTCCTCACGGCTGCGGAGATTTTTCAAGTAGAGTTTCAAAATGTTGTGTACAACGCTGGTTGTCGAGATCTAGTCTCGTTTGAACCCTACAATTCCTCAATACTCATGGTTAATCAAGCCTTGTTCCCATGAAGTGAGAGAAATGCACCAGAAACTGAGATTGCTTCCCCAAACAACGAAGAAGTGAAAGAGGTAAGTAACAAAGAAACTTTATCTCAACGCTTTGCTTCAATAGATAATGGTCCAATAGATGAAGAAGAGTTTTGTGAGGATGAGGTCCAAATGTTCCATTAGAGAGTATCCCCAATTTTAACAAGAATAAATAATTGACTCAAACGCAAAACCAGTCAGCTAACTCTTCCCAAGGCAGGTCCTTTGAGGCCAAAATTGAGCAAATGGGTGAGTATGTTGCTAATGAATTCAAGAAGGTCAAGATAAGCTTGTCTACCTTTGAGTTGTTTAAATTCCCTATAGTTAGGAATTCCTTCTTTAGGATGATTAATGGGACTGCCTCTTCTAAGTCAACCCAAGAAATACCAACCAAGAGAGTTTCTTTTGAAGATCCACAACATGAGCCCGTAATTAAGGAGATTATAGGTAAGAAGAAATATGTCCCTTCAAATCAACAAATGGGGAAACAACCTGCCAAGGAACAAATCCAAGTGCAACCTAAGGAAAATACCAATGAAAAGGATAAAAGTCAAGTGGCCCAAGCAGATACACCTATGGGTTTATTTCAAGGAAAGTTAGAAATGCCCCCTTTTCTCACTACTATTAGAATATTTGGGAAAAATCTACATAAATGCTTGCTTGATTTGGGAGCATCGACCAATGTTATGCCTCTTGCCACATGAAAAGCATTGGGAATAGTCCCCACTCCTTCCAGAAGAAAGGTGACTTAGCTAGACAAGATGGAAGTAAATATAGTTGAAGAAATTAATCGAATTCCCATGTAGATTGCTATGGAGACAAAGGTGTAGCAAGTTATTGACATTCCTGATACATACGGAATAATCTTGGGATGAGACTTCACCCAAGCATTAAACAGGTATGTTGCAACCGAATTCTCTCATGTGTGGTTGTATAAACTGAGAGCCGTGCACGAAATTCATGATTACAATATATAACAACACCAACAAGGTGTTGTTTGTTGAAATGGGGTTGGGTAATTATTCTCCTATGGTATGCCAAAAAGAATCAAAGCCTTAAGAAGAAGAGATGACTCAGGAAGTCCTCTTGGTATTATGCAACCCTCTTGCCAATTTAGCCTATTCACCTCAGAGCAAGGAAATGTTGGTAGAATCAGATAATGATGAATCCTACGATGATGAGAGTTTGGGAGTACTAGATGGATTTCAAGATTTCATGGACAAATGTATATGAGATCAACTTAGCCTAGGGACAAGAATGGATTTCCATGAGCTCTTGTTTCCTAGCTAGAGCAGAGTGCATAATTCTTCCCACTCAGAATTTGAGTGTTGTATATGTGAGACAGCAATAGAACACATCAAAGGAAAATTTATTCCTTAAAAGGAGCTTCCAACAGGGCAGCCTACTACCATCAATCATGTTGAGCTAGTGTCCACTCCAAAAATGGTTGATGCAAGCGTGCAGCCAAGGAGAAATGAATGCATGATTAGCCCCGAGGTCAAGGAACCCTCCAGGTTTTGGACATTGTGCTTTGATGGATCTAAGTCCAAGCAGGGAGCGAGCACTAGATTTGAACTCATCATCCCTACCTACTTCGCTTCTCATAGGCTTTAGTTTAATTGCACAAATAACATAGCAGCGTATGAAGCATTAGTTCATGGTCTCTTTATGGACCTAAGGAAGAAGGTTAAAATGTTGCAAGCCTTCGGTGATTCAGAATTGGTAGTAAAAAAAATTAGAAAATTATATTCTTGTCATGATAGAAGACTAGAAAACTATAGGCATAGAGTTTGGGACTAGTTAGAAAGCCTAGATTCCTTCAATATTCAATTGATTCCTTATTCCCAAAACCATACTACTGACACCCTAGCTCAAGCATCCAGTACTCTTCAACCATTGTCGTTGTTCGGCCTTAAAAGGTTCATCATTGAGCTTACCTCCACCCCATTTGTTCCAAACAACGTTACCCATTTCTAGGTGTTCAATGATGACAAGCACATCCTGGATTTCATCACTAATTTCATTGTGTTTGCAACTCAGATAATTGATGAGGTTGAGCCTAAAGAAGCAAAGTTAGATATAGAAGGGGTCATCAATCTCAAGAGGAACACTATTCCAAGGGGTATGGTCCAACTTGAATGTATATTTGACTTAGATCATATTCGAGACCATGATCAGTAGGAAAATAAGGATTCCATTAATAATCAATGCAACACTCACAACCTCGAAACAACTACAGATGTTAAAAATGTATTCATTGGTAAAGTCTGCACGCTAAAAGAAAAGAAAGGAATCATTGATACTTTGTGAAAGTATCGTGATGTAGTTTCCTAGAGCTATGAGGATTTAAAGACATTTGACACCTCGATTATCACACATACTATACCTCTTAAGTCGGATGTATGACCATTCCGACAACGACAATGTCCTATCAATGCATTGTTGGAGCCCATCATTTATAAGGAAATGTAAAAACTGCTATCAACTAGGATCACATTTCCAGTCATGAACACCATGTGGGTGGAAAACCTAGTCCTAGTTAGGAAAAAATGGAGAGATTGGATTGTGTGTGGATTTTCACAATTTGAACAGAGCTTCAAAGAAATACAATTAACCCATTCCCTCATTGGATGAAGTATTGCAGATTGTCAATAGTTCTCAGATGATGTCTTTCCTGAATGGATATTCTAGATATAATTAGGTAATGGTGCAATATGAAGATGGCCACAAGACAACATTCACCACTAAGTGGGGGACCTTTGCATATAGAAGAATACCATTTGGGCTCATCAATGTTGGCAACACTTTCCAACATGCAATGGACATAGAATTTAAGGATCTAATCATAAAATGTGTTATCATCTACATGGATGATCTTACTGTATTCTCAAAGAAGGGAGGTGATCATGTTTTCGATCTGAGCAAAGTTTTTTAGAAGTGCAGAGAATTTGGGATTTCCCTTAATTCGAAGAAGTGCATCTTTGGAGTTACAAAAGGTAAGCTGCTTAGACACGTTATTTCAAAGCGAGGAATCTCAATAGACACCAAGTGTATTCAGTCCCTTTTGAAGACTTAGCTACCAGGAAATAAGAAAGAACTAAAATCTTTCTTTAGGAAGATAAACTTCATCTGAAAGTTCATTACGGGCTTTGATGAAATACTCAAGCCCCTTAATTCCATGTTGAAGCAAGATGCTAAAGTTGAGTGGACTCCAGAGGCAAAGCAGGCCTTCGAGGAGATAAAGAAAGCAATTACTAACGTACCCATGCTAGTCACTCCTAATTATCTAAAGTCACTCTACATTTACTCGTCTACTTCAAATCATTCATGTGCCAACATATTGACTCAAAAGGATGATGAAGGGAATGAGCACCCAATTTCCTTCATGAGTGCTCTCTTAAAAGATGTTGAACTGAGATAACACAACATAGAAAATCAATTGTATGCTCTGGTTAGGGGAGTTAAAAAATTTAGACATTACATCTTGTGGAACAAGGTGTTCACCATCATCCTTGATCCAACAGTGAAGACATTGCTAATGAAGAGTGAGTTAGCATAAAGAAGAGAAAAATGGATCACATTGGTGCAAGAATACATGGAAATTCAACCAATGAAACTAGTAAGAGGGTAGACCCTCACCTAAACAATAGCTGAGATATTGGCTGAAGCAAGACCCCAGCTTACAATTCAACAATACCAACTTGAATACGTCTCTCCAGGGGAATGGTATGATGATATCGTCTACTACCTACTGAATAACAAGTGCCCAGCTCATCTATAGGGGTTTCAAAAGCATTCTCTCTTCATGAAAAGTAGAAGCTACATGTTGCGAGGGTCTATACTTTATAAGAAGAATCATGAAGGGATCTACCTCAAATGCCTCAAAAAAGAAGCAGCACTAGTGTTAAAAGAATTCCATGATAAGTTTGGTACTCGTCATGAATTTGGCCCTTCAACTACTCATCAAATCCAATGAGCAGGATATTATTGGCCAACATTCTTCAAGGATGCACATAGTCATGTACAAATGTGCCACATTTTCCAAACCATTGCAACCAAAGAAAGAAATGTTGATGTCCCGCTGCAAGCAGTCTTGGTAGTAAGACCATTTGTGCAATGGGGTCTCAACTTCATCGGTTTGGTAAGCCCACCATCTTCTGCGGGTCATAGGTACATTCTAACTACCTCTGATTATTGTACTAGATGGATAGAAGCAATTTCATGTAGGCAATGCACAAAAAAGGTAGTTACTAGTTTTCTTCAAAGCTTCATTTTAAATCGTTTTGGTTGCCCATATGCCTTAGTTTATGATAATGGCTCTAATTTCTCCTTGCTTAAATTTGTAGTTGGGCCTTTGATTATGACATTTCCCTCAAATTCTCATCCAATTACTATCCCTAGGGAAATGGCCTAGCTGAATCCACAAACAAGAATCTAATCACTTTGATAAAAAAAAACTGCTTGACAGGAATCCCAAAGACTGGCACCCCCAGCTTCATTTTTTCCTTTAGAAAAATCATACATTCCACAAGGCTTACCTAGGTGATTCCCCATTCCACCTTATTTATGGCTTGGAGCCTGTGCTCCCTATCCACCTCAAGATCCCTCCCCTCCAATTCATTAACACTTTTTACAAAGAAGGGGATCGACGAGAGGACCACTTAGCTAAATTTCTCCACCTAGAAGAGGTACGTGACCGAGCTATTGATTATTTCACCAAACATCAAGGTGTGGTCAAAAGATGGTTTGATCGATGAGCCAAAGTTAAGGCCTTCAGAATTGTTGATTTGGTCCTATGTTGGGACAAGGCCCATGAAATGAAAGGGGGACATGACAAATTTGACAAGCTTTGGCTTGGCCCCTTTCAGATTTCTAAAATTTCAGGAGATAACGCTTTCTACCTCAAGACCTTAACTAGTGAAGATGTCTCATTGGCTGTCAACAAGCAACACCTCAAGCATTATTTCCTCACCTGAGTATTTTTGAGCTGAGTCTTTGTAAATACCTATACAAAGGTTAGTTTAGGTTTCCTTTGTTTTGTTGTTTCACTATTTTGCTTCATTTTTGTTTTTCTCGTTTCCCGATCATCTTGTTTTGTTGCGGATGTTCCTTCATTTCTGATTCTGGTGGTCATGCTTGGTTTGATGAATGGTCCACTTTGTTGTTTATTTTGGTGTTCTCTGGATAAGTATTCACTCTAATCTATTGGTCTTTGATCATTGATATGGAATGGCTTCCTTATTTGAACCCTGACTTGACCCAGAACACGACCCTTGGTTGAATCCTTTCACACTCATCTCAAATCTTGCATAAAACCACACATTAATTGTTTCTGAGGACCTGTACAGTGGTCGTTATGATGTCCTAGCAAGCAAAAAAATCTTAAGTCTACTTTAGTGACCACTGTGATTCCAAACCCACTATAAGCTTTGACGCTTACATGGTTGGGTAAAAGTAAAATTATTAAAAGAGATATCAAAAGGAAAGAAAAGGAAAATGTTAAAATCAAGCAACTGTGTGGGTGTGTGGAAAACTCTACTAGGGCTATGGAAATCTTCCTAGTAGTAAAGCAATGTTTGTGGGGTTACAACGACAACTCCATTGGGGCTATGGATGCCTGACTGGCAGCGGGGCAATGTCCAATTTTCTTTTGGAGTTAGACAATCCGTGTAGCTTGCTTAGTTTGATTAATGGTTGTATGTTAGAGTCTCTAAGGAAATAAAATTATTTCACCATACGCACACACTTCTGAGATATTTTGTGATTTGATGTAGTTAAGGATTTCATTCTCCTTTGCGTCTAACAGTTTACTTTTGGACACCGACCCCTGGTCTGCAAAACCATAGATTCTTGGTTCAAAATAAGAATTTATCCTTAGGATGCTCAAGAGTGTTTCCCAACAAAGTCACCATTTATTGTGCCTATAGCACACACGCCCTATTTGAAATGGGGACCCTCTCTCTTCACTTTTTTGAGTCACTTTTGTCGTTGTCTCATTTTGTGTTCCCTTATTTTGAGTCCTAAGGGGTCAAGAAGTCTTAGAGATTTCACCTTAAGTTGACCAAGTTTCACCACCCTCAAAACTTTCAAGACTTTAGCCTCTGTGAAGTCCTCTTGGTGGTTTCCCTTTAAACCTTCAAACTGTCATCCTTCACGCTATGTGGGTCTACCCTTGTAGGCCACCTTATGTGGAACTCTGCCTCATCTTTCCTGTTCCAAATGGTCGACTCAACACGTCTGCCACTTTGTGGGACCTACAGCTTCCACTACATTTCCTGTGTTGATTCAGTAAATGGCCAACGCATGAATGTCATCTGCACTCTGGACCCCAATGTTCCTGCCGCCATCTCTTTTGAAGTGCATGTCGACCAACCTTAGCTACCTCTATACTCGCATTAATGAATGGAATTTAATGAATGAATCTCTATAAATAGTCACTTTCAAGGGGTCATTTTCACCGTCATACTTTCAAAAAATTTATTAGAAGCCTCAAACCACCATCACCTTCATGCCCAAAAACTCCAGCTGTCGTCGATGCATAGCCAGCATCAAATTCTTCATCGATTTCTCATGGCACTAGGTAGGACCTCCGCCCTCACTTGTCTATGAGTTTTTCTTCATTTCTACAAAATTATTAAAGTCTTAAGAACTAAAAACCTTCAAACTAGTTAGAGAATATCACAACGAACAAAACCCACATCTTAAAAGCATGAAAACCCTTCGAAATATGCCCCTAAAACCATGCGAAACTTCCACCTCCTGCTATCATTCTTGAACTAGATCCATCATGTCCTGTGGCCCCGCAAAGTGCATGTCGTCATTGTCTTGTTACTTAAAATGCTAAACTCTAAACAACGGCATTTGTCCCCTTCGGCCCCATGTATGCAGGAGGGAGCTTCCTCATTGTCATCACTGTTCAAACTTAAGAAAAAAATCATGAGTTAAATGAGATCTTTTCACCCCTGTGGGTCCGTGAAGGCGGGCCTCCACTTGTAGTTCGCTCTTTGAGACCTGTCATTTCAAACAGCAAATCTACGTGGACCTCCCGCCTTGCCAAGCCTACAACATCTTTATTCGACCACCGGTGTGCATTCAAACTTCATCTACGGGTCATATTACGTGGGCTTCCTTTGTCTCTTCACCATCGTTCAAATATTGTATACAAACAGCAAAGCCTTAGGCTCCACCTAGTAGGCAAACCATGCACTGATGACCTCCATTCAACATCTTGCTCCAAAATGACCAAGTGTTGACCCCTGTGGGTGGCTAATTGCGGACTTCTATCTGTAGGCCTCTGTCGCGAGTTTGTTGTCCTAAATGGCCTTGGATACCCATCTTTCCAACTAGCGGACCCTGCACTCACTACCTCTATCTGAGCTTAGAATGAGACAACTAATTTATTGATTACAGACCCTCCTATATGGGTTGTCACTGCCCCTCGGCCATCATTTCTAAACAGCCAATGGCCTCTGGCTTTCTATGCCATAGGCCATGATGCTTTTCTTTCCCCCAAAAAAATTGAAAACCAATAAGTAAATTAAAACTTGATGCGGGTGGCCACTCATGTGGTCCTTTTCCCTAACATCGTTGTTTCTAGATTGCCACAAACCTCCATCGGCCCACTATGCAGGGCCCGACCTTGCTACTTCCTTCTAGCCAACAAAAAATGTATAAGCTTATGCCAAGGTTCCCTATAGACCTGGCCATGTGGGCCACCCTTGCTGGATCGTCGTCCCCTTTCCATCATTTCAAATGGCTGGTGCTTAACATCCACCCGTGGCTCCTCACTCAGACCTTGTTAAATGAACTAAAATTCAATGTTGAACTAAGACCGTCCTCCTTGGCCACAAGCCCCACACTATGGGATGCTACCTGTGGGATTCCACCCCACCAGTGTCATTTTAAATAGTAGAGGAAACCCCTACTCCTGCATTCCACCCCACCAGCATCGTTTTAAACGGCAGAGGAAACCCCTACTCCTGCATTCCTTGGGTCTGCATGCTTAAATGATTAATTTAACATTTCCAAAACCTCAAAAATGATTTAACCCACATGCTAAAATGGCTTGACCTCCTTAGTGGGCCTCACCTCATGACAAAAATCTAGCGTGGGTAGAACCATGCAAGCCACTGTGCCCTGTCTGTTGTCTGTTTGCAACGGCCCTCAAAAATGGCTGCTAGCCCAAGGAAGTTCACACCCCTGGGCCCACATTTCCATAACTCCCTCCAACGAAAGGAAAATGATGATTGGAGAAGAATGTTGTGATCTTTGAATGATGAATTATTTGATCTAACATGGATTTTGCAAGATTTTGCTAATGATCCTCGTGTTTTGTGTATGAACATGTTGATAGCTCCTTTGATTACAAGATATATGGAATCAATTGCAGGACCTTTGGGGGCAACCGCATAAAAGGAAAAGGGAAAGAAAGTTGCCAAAGCCCAAAGGGGTAAAGAGCATAAGGGTCAAATGAAGTATAAATTCCAGGGCATGGAAATCAACACTAACGTCACCACATAATGGGAAATTGTCTCATACATAAACCAAGGACATATAGACCTTGATGAATTCAAGCAACAAGACATTGCCAACCCTATCACAAAAAATTCCAAGAAGATAAGGAAAAGTGGGATGGCCAAGGCAGTCAATTTATCGCTCGCCCTTGTGGCTCCTGAGCTAGTGATGGCTTGCAGAGAGGCCTACCAAGAATAAACCAAAAGAATTATGGATAGGGATGGCAACATATTGTTGACTTGTCCTCCAAATCTATAGGACAAACTTTCCACATCCCCACCTTTGATGAGATGGAGGAGACATCAAAGGAATATGTAGAGAGCACATGGAAAACTGACCCCCCCAAACGCAAGAAACTAATCAACCAATACTGGCTGAAGGAGAAGAGGGGCAGAGCGAATAAAGTCCCTCAAGAGCTTTTTAGGAGTGATTTCCACGAGGATTACCATGATTTTGTAACCTTGTTGAGTAGGGTCATGGGCCTCCCAATTGTAGTGTATTTCCAAGAGTGGATGTTGTATTTCATAGAAGAAATCATCAAAGGGAAAACCAAGTTTCATTGGGTGGGAGTGATTAGAAAATTCCTACATGAACAGTTTGTGGCAGTGAAGAAAAGCTCCCAATTCTACAAGACCTCATAATTGGTCTATCTGCTAGCTGACTATGCTCTATACAAAGGTTTATTTGTGGCACAAAGCCAGAATCCAGGAAGACAACTAAAGTTTTATGACAAATACCCCAAGCTCCAATATAGAAATTTCAAGAAAGATTACCACAGGGTGAATGATGCCTTTATTGGGAACATTATCAGATTACTTGGAGATGACTTCAAAAGGAGAGTCACTCACAGTGCAAATTCCTTCATCTACCAGTTTAGGTTCTTATTCATCCACTTTCCCAAGTTTACCTACATCAGAACCGAGGGCTTCTTTGAGAGGCCATACAAGCTACCCCGGTACCCAAATGACCAGCTGGTATTTCTTGAAATCTCTAGGTAGCTACACCACACACATACTCTTTTGAGTCACAAGCATCGGTTGGGGATTCCTTATCCCCTCACATTCGGCCAAGGTATGAATGGAATCCCCGCATCCCAGTGTGCAAAATACTCAGAAAAGGAAATCATTGAATACAACTTGGAGCTCCACACTGCCCAGCCATGGATGGATCCATATGGAAAATTGAAGATGGTTGGAAAAGAGTATGCCCATCTACACAATGTTGAGGACTTCTGGGAAAATTGCAAAGATGATAAAGAAGTGTGCATGAGGCACTATATGTGCATGATGACATATTTTGTTAGAATGGTTAACTTGTTCCTGGTGCTGGATCAAGTTGTGGAGGAAGAGAACATCATCATAGATCCAAGATTCGATGTTGTTGCTAACCTGCCACTGCCCTTGATTGATTGAAACAAGAGGTCAATGACCTCAATATTTTGACAAAGCCAATTGAAGCCCAAAAAAAGCAATGGATCAATGGGAAAATTGCTCATTTGAAACTACAAGGAGCCACTTTGAGATATGGAGAGCTCGAGGATGAGCTCAAGAGCGAGACCGATAGTGGAACTGTTGATGCCTCATTTGGGGAAACTTCAAAATGTACTCCAACCACCAAGTCAAAGAAAAGAAAAGACATGGTAGAATGCCATCCTAAGCACAAAGTATATTCCAGGAAAGCAACAGAGGGTGAGCCCTCTAAGAAAGCAAAGAAATTAGGTGGTTTCATAGAGATTCCCACCATTCAGGAGGACCCCCCTCCATAAAGGAGAGGAAGAAGAGTTCAAGCAACCAAAATCTTCACCTGCTACCTTTGCTCTCACTACCACTACTGCTGCCACTACCATTACTCCTTCATTGGCATCTCAAGCATTTCTTGCTTCTTCTTCGCTCGTGGTGGACATCTTGGTTCACCTTGCCTCTACCTCACCTACTGCACAAATTATGGTGGTAGATTCTTCCTCAGCTACAACTTCTTCCTCCATGTCTCCATCAACCACTATTCCCCTAGCCTTTACAACAACAATACCCACCCTTACTCTCCCAGAAGCTTTCGCCAGGCATATGCAAAACATACCATTGGAGCTTTCTAGAGTATTAATGCACCCTGCAATGTAGGCTGCCCTAGCACAAGTTGTCACTAGCCTCCTTGTCCCTCCTCCTTTGACTGAACCACCTACAATGGAGGCAACAATGCATATTTCCAAAGAGTTGGAGAGATAAGAAAGGGAAGCAACTAAATAAATAGAAGAGGAACCTGATGACTACCATGAGCATCTGAAGCACCAACACTTAGTCATTGACGAGGTAGTTCACAAAGAAGAAGAGAAATCACAATCCTCTGAGGAAGATATTGAGGATCCTAAAGCAAAGTACATTGTGGAAATCTCTGACCAAGAGCTCAAGGAAGAGTTGGCCAAGCAACTCAAAGATGTCAAGGAGGAAGTTGAAAGGAAATCCTCGAAAGAGAAAAGAGATTTAGATGAAGAAATGGAGGTAGCCAATGAACCTCCAACCAGGGAATAGGATAAGAGCTCTGGTCATGATGAGGAAATGCTTGTCTCAAGAGAAGTAAAAGAAGAAGAGAAAGATCAAGAAAAGGACAAGCTTGAAGAAGAGGCTAAATCAAGGAAAATCCTGGAGGCAGAGCATCATGAAGAACCTAGGTGAGAAGAAGAAGAGAAGACATATGAAGGGGAAGATAGCCCCAGGGAGAACATAGTCATCACCAATTCACATAAAGAAATTGTTGTATTCATCTAGGACTCTAACAAAGAGGAGGAAGAAAAGACAGAACAAGAGGCCCCAGGTCGCCAACAAATGGAGATCCATCATGAATCACCAAAGAAAGAATCCCAGATGCCTGAATGGCTAGAAAAAAAACTATAGAAGAAGGCTCCCATCCTCATGGATCCTAAGAAAAGATTAGAAGCCATCTTAGCCCGAGCACAAATAGGGATGAAGAAGGAGAAGAAACTAAGGTTCAAATCCCATCTGACGATGGATGCACCAGGATCAAAGACCGTGCAAATAGCGACTCCAGTGGTGGAGGGCGAAGGAGATAGCTATAATATCTCCACCATTGACATAGGAATAGCCACTAGGGAGTACAAAATTGACCATCTCTAGGAATCTGTAACCACCATTGTGCATCAAATGAATAAAGAAAAATCCTTCAAAGAGGAATTAAAAGCACAAGTGGCAGATTTAATAGCCTACAATGGTCCTTTGTTGAAGAACTGTTGGAAACCTCGTCAACCCCACCTCAACTACTGTCCAAGGATCATATCAACAAGCTTGAAAGAAGGAAGAATTAGACAAAGGCTATAGAGGACTGGTTCCAATAGGTGGTTTACAATGGAGATATGGGCATTAGCCATGCTTCTACGACAACAAATAAGATCACAGAGGTGCAAAAGTAGCTCGAGGGAACCAAAAAAATTTGTACTGATTTGCTAGAGCTATATAGAATTACATACCCTAAGCTCGAGGCTATCCTCAAGATGTCTGAGAGAACATGGGAAAAGGAGCTAACATTGGTAAAATATGATCATTGGCTCGTTAAGACTTGGAAATTGGGCCTTGATCATAGGAGAGAAATCTTGGAGCGGGTGCTCCATGAAGTGGAGCTTTATATAGATTGGGTCAAAGAACATCTAGAAGCGTGTGGAGAGTACTTGAAGCTTATGATAGATAACAACATGCCTTCTGTTGAGCTTGATCCTCAAAAGATAAGGCCTTACTTGCTGGAAACTCAAGGGTAGACAACTAAGAGGGGGGGTGAATCAGTTGTCACCAAATTTCAAACTTATTCAAGTTATTAACCTTATTCTCACATCTAATCATTAATCATGAAAGCATAAATGAACACATTAGAAGCACACATAACACCAATATTTTTACATGGAAACCATGTTAGGGGAAAAACCATAGTGGAGGTTAGTCCACAAGATTATACCTTGTTAAAAGTATAAAAGAATATGAATGGGGAATGTACATCCATTCAAGCACACTTCCTAGAGCTCACTGCTCAAATACAAAATAGGCTTACTTCCCAAAGGAAGACACATTGTCTTACATAAAGGTTCTAATTAAATCCATTAGACTTTGAACTGAGAAAATAACATCTACTAATGCCTGGTTACAGTATTGGTTAAGCAAATGAACACTTTTTCACTCTTCTCTACTCTTCTTCACTCTCTGCTTTGCCTTTGAATGATCTAAACTTTATTTGCACATAGGACTCATACACTTCACGCACACATTCACACTCACACATCCAAATTATTAAACAATAGCTCTTATATATCCGTAACAAGAGATTACATCACTATAAGTCAACTCCAAAAAAAAAAATGAATACAAGCAGTTGGCCCAAAACAAATAAATATTAATCAGGAAAATCAACCAAGGTCATCCACAACATAGTGAAGACCAAAAATAACATCCTCAAACATGAACCACTTCAATTAATTACTCCTTAAAGATCCACAACATGCTTCAATACCTTGTCATCCAAGAACATGAAAAACATGAACACACAACATAAAATATTGGATCATAAGCACAATGATCAATGAGAACGTGCAACACAAATAGAGCATGAACTAGAAATATCCACAAGCATCATGAAACACTAGAGAAGCATCCGCAGCAACTAAACTTACTGAAATCACATGGTCTTCATTCAGGAACAAAAACTAAAGTAACAGAAAATCTGTCAAAATACAAATCTTCATAACTTGATCAAATCTTCACGCAGATCTATAAAACTCAAAGTGGATAAACTAGATATACTCAACAAGAAACCCTTTATTCTACAATCAAATCTTCACGTGGATCTCTAAAACTCAAAGTGGGCAAACTAGATATACTCAACAATAAACCCTTTAGTCCACAACCTTTGAACAACAATGTAATGATCACACCGACAGAAAGAACTTCACTTCACCACTGACAACCTATAGCACTTCTTATTACAATTTTCTCAATATCCTCAAAATATATAGCTTCTAATGCAACAATGCTAATAATTTTGACATCAATGACAACCACATATCAGCAACACAACACAACATCCAACAATCTCCCCCTTTGGCATTGATGGAAACACATGATGTGAAAAATACCATCAACACAACTACACTTACTCCTCCTTAGGTTCTAACTCTTCTTTCCTCAACTCTTCTCCCCACAAATATTTTTCACATTGCTCTTCTCCCCCTTTGACATCAATGGCAAAGATTTCTTCTATACAAGCTCTGAACCACATATCTGAGCACCTGAACATCTGGACATCTGACTACTCCCTCTGAGTAGCAGCAACCACAACATCAATCTGGATCAAAATATGATCACGAAATGCACAAATTAATGCAAATCAATGAATCCTTAGTTCTGATTAGGAGGGGTAAACACCCCCAACTTCCCTCCGAGATACTCAAAAGTATCCTTAGGAAACGGCTTTGTAAATATGTCTACAATCTACTCCTTAGTAGGAACATACTCCAATCTAACTTCCTTTTCACTTACTTTCTCTCTCAAAAAGTGAAACTTGATAGATATATGCTTGGTCTTGGAATGCAGCACCGAATTCTTAAAAATGTTAATAGCACTTGAGTTATCATAGAATAAAACAACAGGCTCATCATACACAATTTTGATATCCTTCAACATCTGTTTCATCCACAGTACTCGAGTACAATTATTAGTGGTAGCAATGTATTCTACCTCTGCAGTAGATAAAGAAATAGCATTCTGCTTTTTGCTTAACCATGAAATCAACTTCTTTCCCAAGAAAAATGCTTCACCACTAGTACTTTTCATGTCATTCACATCTCCTTCCCAATCAGCATCAATAAAGGCACTCAAGGTAAGATCATCATCTTTAGGATACCATACACCAAAATCAATTGTCTCCTTCAAGTATCTAAAAATTCTCTTCATAGTAGTCACATGAGATTCTTTAGGATCAGCTTGAAATCTAGCAACAATACATACAACATTCATGATATCAGACATAGTTTTAGTCAAATAAATCAATCCACCAATCATTGATTTGTATCTAATCCGATTTGCTTTTGGAGAATCATCATTAGTTGTCAACTTGCATCCGATCACCATGGGTGTACCAATTGGCTTTGAATCTTCCATACCAAATTTATTCAACAATTCTTTCACATACTTGGACTGAGATATAAAGATCCCTTCATCCAACTAAGTAATTTTCAATCCCAAGAATTTCATCTCTCCAATCATTGACATCTCAAACTCATTATGCATCTCATCAACAAACTTCATACACAAGCTGTCATCTCCTCCAAATATGATATCATCAACAAAAACTTCCACAATCAAATCTTTATCATCATTCTTGAAATACAGATTACTATCAGCAATACCTTTGTTAAATCCAAGCTTCACCAATTACTTATCCAATCTAGCATACCATGCTCTAGGAGCTTGTTTGATTCCATACAATGCTTTCTTCAATTGGAAAACCATATCTTCCTGATCAGTCAACTAGAATCCATTAGGTTGTCCAACATACACCTCTTCTTCCAATTTTCCATTTAGAAAAACTGACTTGACATCCATTTGATAAACCTTGTAGTCTTTGCAAGCAACATAAGCAAGAAACAGTCTCACAACTTCAATTCTAGTAACAGGGGCAAAGTTTTCTTCAAAATCAATAGCTTCCATTTGTGAATATCCCTTACATACTAGTCTTGCTTTGTTTCTAACCACTTCACCTTGTTTATTCAATTTGTTTCTAAAGACCCATTTAGTTCCAATTGCATTCTTATCCTTAGGTCTGGGAACAAGAATCCATGTATCATTCTTTTCAATTTGATGTAGTTCCTCTTTCATTGCTTCAGCCCAATGTTCATCTTTGCATGCTTCATTCACATTGTTAGGCTCATTCTTTGAAATCAAAAAATATTCTTCTGCAATCTTTCTCCTAGTTTGGACACCTTTGTTCTTATCACCTATGATCTGATTTTCTAAATGATCCAACCTTACATACCTCAGAGTCTTCCTAGAATGTTCTTCAATTTCAGACTCTTTTGATCTCTCTTTTGTTCTTCCACTAGTTTTGCCTTCCTCTTGACCTTCTTGATTCATCGGAATGATTTGGACTTGACTTGAAGTCTAACCTTTGTTTGTACTAACATTCTAATCATCAAAGTCATATCCACAAGTTCTGGATAGTGCATATATGTCTTCATCAACCTTAACGTTTGCACTTTCAACCATTTTCTTCAATCTCTTATTGTAACACCGGTAGGCCTTACTTTTAGTAGCATAACCCAAAAAGATTCTTTCATCACTCCTAGCATCAAAATTTCCTATATCTTCATCTCTTTTAATATAACACTTGCTTCCAAAGATCTTGAAATATTTAATAATAGGCTTTTGACCAATCCATAGCTCAAAAGGAGTCTTACCAGTATCACCTTTGATTTGTACCTGATTAAGTGTGTACACAGCAGTACTCACAGCTTCGCTCCAATAGATATGAGGTACATTTCCTTCCAACATCATGGTTATAGAAGCATCTAGAACTGTTATGTTCTTCCTTTCCACAACTCCATTTTGTTGAGGGGTCTACAGTGCAGATAACTGTCTCTTTATTCCATGCTCTTCACAAAAAGAATTAAACTCACCAGAAGTGAATTCACCACCTCTATCTAATCTTTGACACTTAATCTTCAAACCTATCTTTGTCTCAACCATAGCCTTAAAGATCTTGAACTTTTCCAGAACTTCAGATTTCTCCCTTAAGAAAGTAGGTCACATCATCCTTGAATAGTTATCAATAAGCAACATGAAGTATTTGTATGAATTTTTCTATTTACTTCAAAATAAAATTCTTGTTTTTTTTCCTAATCGACATTCTTTGCATATGGCATTAGTAGGTTTCATTAGCTTAGGAAGATCTCCCACAACCTTAGTGGAACTTATCTTTATAATATTATCAAAGTTAACATGACACATTCTCCTATGCCATAACCATCTTTCATCAATTTGAGCAATCAAACAACTTTTACTAGCAGCACTCAGGTGAAAAATATTACCTTTTGTTTTTGTACCTTATGCAATCATATTTCCATAATTTCCTAATATTTTGCACTTACCATCCATGAACTAAAGATTGTATCCCTTATCAACCATCTGTCCAACACTTAAAATATTATGCTTCAAACCTTCAACATACAAGACATCATCAATATTATGCTTACCATCAAGAGAAATGTATCCTCTTCCACATATCACACCAGCTTTGTCATCACCAAATCTCATAACACCACCATCATAATTTTCCAAATTCACAAACTTACTTTCATCTCCTGTCATATGATGAGAACAATCATTGTCAATCACCCATTCATCTTTCTCTTCAACTCGAGCAGCTAAGGCTTTCTCCACATTTGTACAACTAGCAGATTCAGTAGACACAGGATTATTTTCCTTGATAGCAATAAACACAAATTCATCTTCACTTACACATCCTTTGTCAGATTCATCATCTATCACACTTTCATCAATAGCATAGTAACACTTCTTTTGGAATTTAGGCTTGTTAAATCTTGGCTTGGAAACACTCTCAGGACACCTTGATGCAAAATGACCTATCTTATTGCAAGAGAAACATTTAATAGGTAACTTCCCCTTATACTTACCTTGTCCTCTAGCTTCTCTTTTCACAATCAATGCTTCAAGTTCTTCAAGCTCTCTTTCTTATTCATTGAGTTGTCTCATTTCATCCCCATACTTGAATGTCTTTCTTGATGAACTTTCACCTAGATCATATCTTTGTCTATCTCTTCCAAAAGTAGTGGCCTTGAATGCAGATCAACCTTAGGAAGTGCATCACCGAATTCACTCAACTCAAAAGCAATAAGCTTACCAATCAACATATCTCTAGTAACATTTTTCACAGTTTGGAGCTCTTCAATAGCACTATCCTTGACTTTGTAAGAATCAGGCAAGGATCTAAGCACTTTAGCAACATTTATAATTCGTCTATCTGTCCACTAGAACATCGGACACCACACACAAGTTCATTCACTCTCTGCATGAAACTAGTAACATTTTCATCATCACCCATTTTCAACTTTTTCATATTTCCCTTTCAGACTTTGTAGCTTAGCAATCTTCACATTATCATCACCTTCATACAGGGTCTCCAACTTTTTCCAGATCTATTAAGCAGTCTTCAAATCCATCACATTTGTCATCTTAGTATCAGTAAAAGCACTCAACAATGCCTCCTTAGCCCTGATATTATACTCAGCATAAGTACTATTCAGAGGAATAACATATATTTTATTTGTAATGCTCCAATACGGTTCACCAATGCATCTCAAATAGCACTCCATTCGAGTCTTCCACAAAGAATAATTTGTACCATTAAATCTAGGACTATCCTTCTTATAAGTTGCCATCCTGAATCACCTCAAGTTGTTAAACTTCTTCCAAGGAACCACAAGCTCTAATACCAATTGTTGGCAACTCAAGGGCAGACAACTAAGGGGGGGTGAATCAGTTATCACTGAATTTCAAACTTATTCAACTTATTAACCTTATTCTCAAATCTAATCATTAATCATGAAAACATAAATGAACAACACATCAGAAGCACACATAACACAAATATTTTTACATGGAAACACTGTTAGGGGAGAAACCACGGTGGAGGTCAGACCACAAGATTATACCCTATTAAAAGTATAAGAGAATATGAATGGGGAATGCACATGCATTTAGGCACACTGCCTAGATCTCACTTCTCAAATAAAAAATAGTCTTACTGCCCAAAGGAAGACACACTATCTTAAAGAAAGGTTCTAATTAAATCCATTAGACTTTGAATTGAGAAAATAACATACGCTAATGCCTGGTTACAGTTTTGGTTAAGCACATGAACACTTTTTCACTCTTCTCCACTCTTCTTCACTCTTTTCTCTTCCTTCGAATGATCTAAACTTTATTCGCACACAGGACTCATACACTTTGCACACATATTCACCCTCACACTTCCAAATGATAAAACAATCACTCTTATATATCCACAACAAGAGATTACATCGCTATAAGTCAGCTCCAAAGAAATAATAAAATGAATACAAGCAGTCGGCCCAAAACAAATAAAGATTAGTCATGCGAATCAACCAAGGTTGGCCACAACATAGTAAAGACTAAAAATAACATCCTCAAACATGAACCACTTCAATTAATTACTCCTCGAAGATCCACAACACGCTTCAATACCTTGTCGGCCAAGAACATGAAAAACATGAACACGCAAGAGAAAATCTCGAATCACGAGCACAACGATCAATGTAGAAATGCAACACAGATAGAGCATGAACTAGAAACATCCACAAGCATCATGAAACACTAGAGAAGAATCCGCAGCAACTAAACTTACTAAAATCACATGATCTTCATTCGGAAACACAAATTGAAGTAATAGAAAAACTGTTAGAATACAAATCTTCATAACTTGATCAAATCTTCACACGAATCTCTGAAACTCAAGGTGGATAAACTAGATATACTCAACAAGAAACCATTTAGTCCACAACCTCTGAACAACAATGTATTGATCACACTGACAGAAAGAACTTCACTTCACCACTAACAACTTGTAGCACTTCTTATTACAATTTTCTCAATATGCTCGACATATATGGTTTCTAATGCAACAATGCTAATAGTGTTGACATCAATGACAACCACATATCAACAACACAACACAACATCCTACATTACTTCCATAAGAAGATAGAGAACGAAGCCATGGACACACTCACACTAGATTTTATTGACTTTGATGCTCGAGCTTTCGCCCAATCACAACTAGTAATCAAGAACACGTCGAAATGTGACAAAGATTGGGATATAATTACTAGCAGGTCTAGAAAATTGAGCTTTCTGGTGCTCCAATCTGATATAATGGAGTGGAGCAAGCTTCAAGTGTTGATTGGAAAATTCATAGAATATGCTACTATGAAGAAGAATGAAGGAAATCCAATCATTGATGAGGAGTTCCTCACAAAGTAGCTATAGTAAGGAAATTAGCTAAAGGACAAAAGTGCTACAGTGTTAGCCACTAGAGGACAAATTAGGCTAGAAGACAAAGATGTAATTTTAAATTGTAAAATATTGGGGGTAGGTGAAACCCTAACTTGTAATCTTGGCCGCACAATGTGATTGAATCTTGTCCATTAATTTTACTTTTTGGAAAATATAAATAGGAGGTCTCCTCTCATTTTCAAGAGAGAGTTGAGTTGTTGTAAAGACATGCTACTGAAATTCTAATAGAAATTCATTGCTTTTGGGTGGATTCTTGAGTTTCATCTCATGTTTCATGATTCTTCTCTTTATAGTTAATAGATTTTGAATAGATTTACTTTGTTGTTCTATGTGTTCAACCTGTTGGCAGTAGATTAGTTAATGTTGCACATTGATATTGAAGAATTCTACTGTCTTGATGCCCTTCCTTGTTCATGCTTCTTGTTGTTTATTGATGATAAAGAGCAATGTAAATCTAGTCTGAATATCAATTGAATGTTGCACTCAAATCCTATCTTTTATTCATGCGTTATGGTGAATGAATGGTTG
>VDFB02286203.1:0-47912 GCA_007258455.2 Sequoia sempervirens | reverse complement strand
GATTGGGGGGGTCTTATCAAACTACCCAATCTTGCAGCCTTATCATGTCATCCCACATTAACATAACAATGGAGAAATAATCTGAAACATATCTTTATTTCAATGTTCATACACATCCATACATGAAAATTCCTCGAGAACAATTACATATAGTGAGGATTGCAACAAGAAATTAAATTCAGAAATTTTTCAAGGGTTTCTAGGCACTTAATGCCTTCAAATCTTCAAGGTCTCTTGCCTTCAACTTTCTTGGCTTCACTCCTCTTCGTAAATCTGATTTTTTCCCTTCATCCTACAACTCTCATGGCTGCTTTGAACACCTGCAAAATCCCTTTTCTCTTCTTCTATTTCTCTTCTCTTCACAAGCTTTTTTTTTTGCATTCCTTCTTGTGCTACTCTCACGAGCAACCTGCAAGTTCTTTCTTCAGCCTTGTTGTTGTTGATTGTTGCCACTTAACACCATTAAAAGTTGTATTTAAAGAGGGTTTGAACTATGTGAAAACCCAAAAGAGTGGTTTCTAAATCTGCTCTTTGATTGAGCCTTAAAATTCCTACAAAAATGAAATAAAACATAGTTTGTTGCTATGAAAAGTGCCATTTAAAGTTGTTGAAACATATCCAATGTCTTGTTGTTGTATATGCCTTTGAAAAATGAATAAAATCAATAACCAAGTTGTGCTCACTCGCCCCAAATTGGAAATTGAAGTCATTAAATTATTTTCCCAAAATCACTAGTTTTCTTCCTCCATTCTAGGAACCAAAACTAAAAGAATAAGACCAAAATGGAATGCCAAGAGTCACTTGTCTTATGCACACTTCCTTAGGCGTCCAAGTTGAGAAAATTAATTAATTTTAATTAATCTTCCTTCAATTCTCCTTCGACCATGATAAATTGACCATTTCAACCCCTAGAACCTTGAAATTGCATAATTTTGCAAATCACATTAAACACCTTGCTTGACCTTAATGTATGAAATGGAAATAAAGTCCTCACAAATAAAAACTTCACAGTATGCTCTTGAAGCTCAAGCCCACACCAAAAATGCAAAAGACTGAACATGAAAGGAAAATATTTTTTTGGTGATGCAAGATTGCTTGTGAGCCCGGATGCTCCTACATCAAACACACCAGATAAGAAGTTTGTGAGCATGGCTCACAAAATGGAGTTGAGTGTTTGAAACACCCTTTCAAATAGTAAACTATTTGCAGCATACTCCAATGCTTTCATAGGTACCCTTCTGATTTTTTCTTCCTTCTTTTCCAGCATCTTGCTGAAACATTTGCCATTCTCCTCCTGCAACTCTTCACACTACTCTTCTCTCCTCTTGTGGATTTGCATCCACCATGTACCATCCTCCTCCAAATTCTTCCTCCTCTCCTCTTCTCGTTCTTGGAATCCATCCCACGACAAACCGACCACCTCCACCAATTTCTACCTACAACATCCTCTACAATTTCTACACACAAACATGCAGCATCTACACACAACTTTGCAACTGCAAATTTATCCTCTACAACAACATCCTCTTCTACTCTCACTATGGAAGAATAATCACAAATGAAATCAAAATGTTCATAGATTACCTCTTTTTCCTTTGCTACAACATTTATCTTCTTTCCTCCATTAGCAAGCTTACCAAACCACTCTTCTTCTACTGCTAAAATCTACAACATTAAGTCATCCTTGTCTTCAACCATTTGCAATCTCTTCACATTCCATCGCTGTAATCACATCTGTTACAGATGCATCTTCATTTCTCCCTTGAAATATGCCTACCAATTTTTTCCTTGAATTCTCACAACACAAACCAACACTACGCCAAATGTTTAGTGTTAGCTTTCCAAATGATAAGCAATTGAATACACTCAATGCCAAGAATGTTCACCAAGATCCTTGAAGAGGCGAGGTGATAGCATATGGCGGAGTAAATTGAACAATAACTGAAAGAGAAGTTACAATTGAATGAAACTAGGTGGTGAACCAGCCATGAAATATTTCCACACTTCCACTTATTCAGCGGGGGGGAAGATTACAAATTAAACAATTCATCCGTTGTGGCAGGCATCCACTCATTGGTGGGAATTCTCCACTTTCCAATGGGTAATAAATGAAAGATTAGAATGTTCTTTTTCCACATTGGCGGTAAACCATCCAGGGGTTACAAATATGAAATTAAACACAAGAATATGCAGCAATTAAAATGACTGAAACAGTACTATTGTTTACAGTCTTACAATATAAATAACAGCTGCAAATTACAAGAGATTTACAATAGAATCAAAGCACAATTGATAGAAGATGATCACCACAATAAATTATCTCTCAAATGCTGGAAACATAACCAAAATCTGAACTTCTAGAGGTCTGATAATAATAACCAGCAAACTGAAAATGATCAACCAGCAAACTGTAAATTAATGAAATGCTCACAACTACTTCAAAATACCTCCAAATGGAATGAAATGAATTGCAATGACTCTCTGGAGGATAGGCGCCCAATATGCAATGGCAAAATTGCATCAAAACTCCACCAATAATTTATCATGAACTTCAATGCCCTCTTGAAATGGTACAGCCTGCTGAAAGGGGCGATTTTGCAAGATAAAATAAAATACTTCGAATTAAATTCCAATCTTCTGTGGAAAGGGTTGCCCTTGGTCTAGAATCACAAAGCATCAGTACCCAGAACGAGATTAAATTTGCTCAAAAAACTGCTAACAAAAATCACTTTCAGCTGTAGAAATACCAGCAACACAAAACTAGAAAACATCACCAAAATTCTCCACTTTGAAGCCCAAATCTGCTAGTCTGAATGAGAAGCAGCAATAAACCAACTAGGTGTTATCTTTCAAACATGAAATTGGACAAATGCTAGGAGGTAAGCATTCCTCGAAGCCAAATTCACAATGTCATTTTGACAGCATAACATTAGCATAAACAATGGATGAGAAATGCTGGAGCAAACTCTCTCTTTTATAGAATTGGAGGTGACTTTTCAAATTCCATAACTCCCTCCAAGAAATGGGACACCTAAACTCCTTTTTTGAAATAATTTAAATTTGAAAACACTTTATTTCCTCTCAATATGGTGTCCAACTTCAAGGCATAAAATAACTTTAGAAAATATTAAATATTCTCTTCATGTGGCGTCCCCCTTCATGTCCACCTTTTAAAACAACTTCAAGTTAATGCACTAGGCCAAGGGGTCAATTTTTAAATATAACATTAATGCCTTGAAATCAATTATTTTCTCCAAAAATTGCTCTTCTAAAGCCAAAACTAAAATAACTCAATTGCTCCAACAAAAGAGAACTCACTGAAGTGATGCCAATTGGACCATTGCCAAAATTAGAACTTACTAAAAATAGTAAATTCAGAGAAATGCCAAAAACCACCAAGCGAAGGAAACCCTAATTTCACTTCTGATCAACCTATGGATTTCCTGAAATACATCGTAACATTTAAGAGCTGCATGGCCAAAATGGGGACATTACACTTTCTACCATCATCGCTAAGCAGCACTTGCATCCTTCTGTTCACATTTTCTTCTTCTTTCCCCATGCCTCCTCATGGCATGTGTTTGTTCGTAACGTGTTGTACCCTTTATATTCTCCTTCCTCTTCAACATGTTTTCTCTTCATTACCATCTATTGACTCCTTTGTTTCATATTTTCACCAAAGACATTAAAAAGGCATTAGAAAAATTATAGGATTCAACATCTCCCATCTTTTTTTCTTTTTCTTTCCTTTTTCCTTTCATAATATTTTCCTCCAAGACATCTAAACTCCTTGATATTTCTGCACACTTATTCCAAACAGGCCAACTCTCTTCCTCTAAAATTCCTTCTCTCCTCTCAATAAAAGAAATTTTTACAGCCCTACCCAAGGCCAACCCCATGCTCTTCTTCCTTGACATTTCTACAAACACTTGCAACCCACTCACAATTTGCAACAAAACTTACACAAAATCACAACTATCCTCTACCCAACAAAGATTCTGCAAGATGTACTTCTCAAAATCCCCTCTAGCCACTTTCACACAGTGGAGGATGTTTGTACACCTTCTACCTAGCTTTATCTCTATTGGAGGATAACCCAAATCAATTGCACACAAAAAATCATCATATCTCATCAAACCCTATCTCTCTCAAATCTGAAATCCTTCTCTCCACACACATTCCAGTATCATACCTTCTCTAATACCACTTGATGCAATCAAAATTGGGGGGTCTTATCAAATTACCCAATCTTGCAGCCTTATCATGTCATCCAACCCACATTAACATAATAATGGAGAAATAATCTGAAACATATCTTTATTTTTCAATGTTCATACACATCCATACATGAAAATTCCTCAAGAACAATTACATATAGTGAGGATTTTAACAAGAAATTAAATTCAAAAATTTTACAAGGGTTTCTAGGCGCTTCATGCCTTCAAATCTTCAAGGTCTCTTGCCTTCAACTTCCTTGGCTTCACTCCTCTTTGTAAATATGATTTTTTTCCTTCATCCTACAACTCTCATGGCTGCGTTGGACACCTGCAGAATCCCTTTTCTCTTCTCTTCACAAGCTGCTTTTTATTGCACTCCTTGTGCTACTCTCACGAGCAACCTGCAAGTTCTTTCTCCAACCTTGCTGCTGTTGATTGCTGCCTCTTGACACAATTAAAGGCTATATTTAAAGAGGGTTTGAACTATGTAAAAACCCAAAAGAGTGGTTTCCAAATCTGCTCTTTGATTGACCCTTAAAATTTCTGCAAAAAAATTGAAATAAAACATAGTTTGTTGCTCCCAAAAGTGCCATTAAAAGTTGTTGAAACATATCCAATGTCTTGCTGCTGTATATGCCTTTAAAAAATGAGTAAAATCAATAACCAAGTCATGCTTATTCACCCCAAATTGGAAACTGAAGAGTCATCTAATTGTTTTTCAAAAATTACTAGTTTTTTCTCCATTTTAGGAACCAAAACTGAAAGAATAAGACCAAAATGGAATGCCAAGAGTCACTTGTCTTATGCACACTTCCTTAGGCGTCCAAGTTGAGAAAATTGTTGGGAAATTAATTGTTAATGTTCATATATTGTGAGTTGTTAACACAACTCACGTAGCAATTTGTGATAACTTGTTGAGATTGTTTGTTTGTTGAGTTGTTAAAACAACTCTAATAATTAGTGAGTTGCTCCTATAATGTAGGAACTAAAACTCTTATAAGTATGTAATCCATTAATTGTATGATAAAGAGAGAAGAAGCACGTATTATTTTGGTATTGAATTTTCTGCAGCTTCTATGTCTCTGCCCAAATTTCTTATAAAAGTTAATTAAATTTAATTAATATTCCTTAAAATCTCCTTCGACCATGTTAAATTGACCATTTCAACCCTTAGAAGCTTAAAATTGCGTAATTTTGCAAATCACATTAAACACCTTGCTTGACCTTGATGTATGAAATGGAAATAAAGTCCTCACAAATAAAAACTTCACAATATGCTCTTGAAGCTCAAGCCCACACCAAAAATGCAAAAGTTTGAAATGAAAAGAAACTTTTTTTGGTGATGCAGGATTGCTTGTGAGCCTGGATGCTCCTGCATCAGAGAGAGATGTAATTTACTAGATATATATTGAACTCTCTATCAACTGTAACTCAGTAGCCTGTTTTATTAGGTTAGTAGAAAATAAGGCTCAAGTTATTGTAAAGGATGATATGATATTGCTTTTATCCATATAAGGGAAGAATACATGTCATTCACATAATTTTTTGTTCTTTTGAGCCTAAAGTGTATTTCTACCTTGATAGCTCAAATTTACACACATTGAATTGTGAATTTTCTCCTTTCCATACGAAGGGTAAGTTCCATCACTCAATAGATGGCTATAATTTGAGGAAAATATCTCTAATGAATTATTACTCACAAAGAAAGAGTGTGTGGATGTCTTGAAATAAAAGATGGAGCTTTTCTCCAGAGTTGTGATTAGTACAATTGCTGATATCAATATTCTTCACTGCTAATAATTTCTTTTCAGTTTTTGAACTGAAAGCATAATGTCTAAAGTAACATGTTGGTAGAGTCAAACGATAATGTTCATGAAAGGCAATATGATTTTAAGGTTGTACGTATACTATTCATGTAATTATGTATTATAATTCTCATTATTTTCTTAACAGCTAAAAGTGGATGCTAAAGACTTTTGTGTGGCCAGGTAATTGTAGCTGATAACTACTTTACCGGTTCAAAGGATAATATCAAGAGGTGGATTGGACATCCAAACTTTGAATTAATTAGACATGGTATGATTTTTCTGATTGGTCTCTGCATTCAAATTGAAGTAACTGTGTAGTCTTTTGTAATTTCAGTATATCTGTCTGCATTTATTTTAGTACTTAGTTTAATAACTGGTTGGTAGTCCTTTAACAATTTAACAATCAAACAGCCAAAATTGTATTCTATTTTTTATTTTTCCAACCCACTACAAACCTGAGACTGCTAGACTTGGAATATCTGGATTCTGTACAAGTTTCAAATTTTGATTTCTTATTGTTTAATCCCAAGCTGCCGGTTTGGGTACAGGTTCAGCAGTTTGACAATTATTTTCCCTTGTTTGGCATGGCTAGGTTCATCCATACACTATATATAAAATATTAAAAATCTACAAAAATAAGTTAATAACCATAATTTGCACAAAATGTAAATTAAATTCAGGAAAACCGAATACTGAACACAGATGATAATTGATAATTCAGTCACCTAGCTTAACACTCTTTGAGGGATAATAATAGTGAGGGCATGATGGTTTAACTCAAGACAACTTGCAGCTCTAAGCAATGAGTGGAAATGGAGTTTTTAGTGAGTGAGTTATGAGAGACAGGAATGAATTGTTGCTTTTGTTTCTGTATTGTTAGAGACTTGGAAGTCACTTTTTAGGGTGGGTTAGGGTCTTCAAATTTTTTATTTATTTGTTTTCCTAGTATTTTCTGGGTTTGGACCAGGTTCACCTGAGGTTCTACCCAGGTACATCTGATAGGTACCTGAGCTGAATGCACAGGCCCGAGCAGACCCAAAACTGGACTGGGATCTATACCCAATTCAAACCGGTCTGGGTACGGGATGGAATCTGAATGAATTGGGGTTTAATCAGATATTTAGGCCTGTTTCCTATGAAATATTTTAGGATTCAGTATATAAATAATGTCACTTTTGTAATGACAAAATAATGTTTTGATAATGCAACAAATTTATATCATGACTTTATAGTATCTCTATCATTTTCCATTTTGGAGGGTGATGAGAAGGGAGAATTGAAACTCTTTTTAATATCTTCATTGCACTCTATGCTTTTTGAAATTTCATAGATCACATATCTCAGGTCTATAAATATTGGCATGGTTCCCCATGCAGCATGCAAGACAAACTTATATTTATAGGTTTGCTGATGTTTTGATTTATGAATTGGGTGCAGATGTGACAGAGCCACTACTGGTAGAAGTAGATCAAATATATCATCTAGCATGCCCAGCATCACCAATATTCTACAAGTACAATCCTGTGAAGGTTTGCATTTTGCAATTTGGAACTAATAGATATCTTTTCCTATAGTAGCAGATATAATTTACAAGTAGTAAATTATTATTTTTAGGCCACATATTAGGTATTTGTCCTAGGCTTATTCAGTTCATTGTCTAAGCTTTTTTGGAACATAAAATTGCCTAACGTGTCTGTAATGCCTGACTACCAAATATGTTTACACTAATTATATGGGAAATTTCTAGCTGGAATAGTTGCCTCTGTGAGGCTGGAGTTATCCTACATGCTTTCTTTTAAGAACCTTTAAACTGGTCTTGCTTGATCTGAACCATTTGAAGCTATTCTTTTGTATTTCAACAGTTCAAGTGGAATTAGTGGTGTTATTGAATCCCTGTTGTATGCTTTGACAGACGATAAAAACTAATGTGATTGGAACATTGAATATGTTGGGACTTGCTAAAAGAGTCGGAGCAAGGTTGGTTCTTACTTCTTACACATTCTCAATAATTCTATCATATATATAATCATATAAAGGGATATGGGTCTGCAGTTTATTGCTTAAAATGTTAGGTGCAGTTTCTTGTGCTGGAATTGTGTCATATGAGTTAATTGAAGTTTTTTTACAGAATTTTGCTGACATCAACATCTGAAGTCTATGGTGATCCCCTTGAGCATCCTCAGAAGGAGGAATATTGGGGCAATGTCAACCCAATTGGTATGTATACTGTTAATAAATGTCAAATAATTTAATGTTGAGGATTCTAGATTACTGTGGTAATGCCTTACTTTTGTTCATAAATTGATTTTAATTCCTTGCTGAGGATTTCTTAGGGAGATGGAAATAGGATGATTTTAGGTATAATCAGATGAAATATAACAGGCTGCTGCCATATCCATTAATGCACAATATGATCAAATCTGAACATTTCTGATATTATTCAAACCATCTATAATGAGGAATATATGTTGTGCTTCCTTATATTGGAATCACATATGATGAAATATGCTAACCAATTCTTTTGAAGGAAATTCACAAAATAACCAGCAATAGATGATATGATTAGCGTTAGCCTCAAATTAAAATCTGAACTTGAATGGAAGATATTGAGCTTGAACTGAAGAAACTGAACTTGAACAATATAACTACTCAACGTCAAGAATGTGCACTCAAGATCCCATAGAGGGCGAGGTGCTAACATATGACGGAGTCAAGAAATTGAAACTATGAATTATTAGGCGGATAACCAGCCATGAGAACAATTCCACGCTACCACCAAACAGTGGGGGGAAAAGATTACAAATTAAAGCAATTCATCCGCTGCGGCGGGCATCCACAGAACTGTGGGGATTCACCACTTAAGTGGGTACAAGATTTACAAACAATTTAACCACACTGGCGGTAAACCATCCAGGGGACTTTAATGAGAAACAAATCAAATAGTTGCAGCAATAAAAATGGTTAGATTAGTACTACTAATCAAAACCTTACAATTTCAACATGACTGCAATTAGATGAGTTACAATGATAGAGAAGTGAAATATTGATATAAGAATGAATTATAACAATGTTCTTTGCTTTCCAATGACTGAAATGGTGATTAAACTGGAAACTGATAAATCTGATGCAAATTCCTGAGTTCTGGAAATTTAGAACAACAAACTGGAAAACAGAAAAACACTCATAACTCACTTATTTCTTCTCCGAATGGCGTGAAACGAATTGCAAAAGCACCTTACAAGTCTGGCGCCCAAGATAGAATCCAGAAACAGCAATCAAAGTCTCTACTTTATTTGGCACGAATCCCAAGACAGCATTAAATGGTACGGCCCTTGAGGAAAATCGACTTTGCAATATAAAATTGAATACTTGGAAATTAATTCTCAAATTTTGTGAAAGATGGCGCCTTCAGTTGACTAATGCATGGCCAAAGTACCCAGAACAGAATAAAATTCGCTTTAGAAGTTATGAACAAAACTCAGCTTCAGCTGTGTAAAAACCAGGAACTTCAAATCTGTAGAATTCACCAAAATTCTCAACCTTTAATGCTCAATCTGCTAGTCTGTTGTGAGAAGCAGCAATATTCCAACTAGGTGCTATATTTCAAACACGAAATTGGGAAGGGGCTAGGAGGTAGCATCCTCGAAGCAATAGCAAAATGTCCATAGTCATTTTGACAGCATAACAGTAAGGTAATTGATGGATGAAAAGCTGGAGCAAAGACTGTCAATAAATAAGAACTCAACATGCCTCTTCAATTGCCTGAGAAGCAGCCCAAGAGACACAGGAGACCCTTCAAATTCCAAAAACTATTCAACTTCACAAGGTGGCGTCCCAAAAGGCCTTTAAAAAATTCACTTTATTCAAAAATATAAAAGTGGCGTCCTTTTTCCAAGATGATGAAATATTTGAATAAAGACTAATTAAATTTATGATGAAGGCGTACCCCTTCATGGCCCCACTTTAAAACAACTTAAGTTATCTCCTTAGGCCAAGGTGGGAGTCAACAGTGAATTAGAACAAAAAGCCATTAATTAAATATTTTTGCCAACTGAAGACCAAACCAAATTATAACAACTGCTCCAACTGCCAAGGATTAAGAATTGACAACTGCAACTGCCACAACAAGCATTTACTAAAAATAGTAAATAATATGAATGCCACAGAAAACCAAGCCCAAGAAACCCTAATTTTCACCTCATCCCAGTCTACGGGTTTCGGAATAGACTGAAGAACTGTAAAGCTGATCACTGATGAGAAGGGGACATTACAGTCCGCCCTCCTCGAAATTGCTTGTCCCCAAGCAACTGCAAAGATGGATGCAACAAAATCTGTTCACCTTCCCACGTAGCATCTTCAATAGGAAAATTCCTCCATCTAACCAAATATTCTTTGATTGTCCTTCTTCTCAAAGAACGTTCTCTAGTGTCAAGGATCTCTTCTGGAATCAACACTAAATGCCCTTCCTCATCCAATGGAGGTAATTCTGATGTAGCTACCACATTGTGTCCAATTGCCTTCTTGAGGCGAGACACATGAAAAACATTATGTATTTTGCTTTCAGCTGGAAGTTCCAACTCATAAGCAACTTCACCAATCCTTTTGGCGATTTTGAAAGGACCATAAAAGCGTGGCTTCAACTTTTCTGCACCACTCTTCTTGAGAGAAGATTGTCTATATGGTTGAAGCCTCAAATAGACCATGTCCCCAACTTCAAAAGACCTTTCCACACGCTGCTGATCAGCGTATAACTTCTGCTGATTTTGAGCTTGTTGCAGATTTTCCTTAAGAGTTTTCAAGATGTCTTGGCTTTGTTGTAACATATCCAATGCTTGTGGGGCTCTACTATCACCAAACACTAGATCAACAAAGTTAGTAGCCTCATAACCATAAAGATCCTTAAAAGGAGACATCTTAATTGACATGTGATAAGAAGAGTTGTAACAATACTCTCCTAAATGAAGCCATTTAATCCAAGCTCGCTGCTGTCCTGAAACATAGTTCCTTAGGTAGCCCTCTATCCACTTGTTAACAATTTCTGATTGCCCATCTGTTTGTGGGTGATAACTTGTGCTTGGAGTAAGCACTGTCCCACTCAATCTGAAGATCTCCTGCCAAAATACACTTAGGAACTTGCTGTCCCTATCACTGACAATGGTTTTAGGTAACCCATGCAAACGGAACACCTCTCTGAAAAACAACTCAGCCACTTGAGCTGCTGTAAATGAAGTGGTAACAGCAAAGAAATGAGCAAATTTCGTTAGTCTATCAACCACAACAAATATACAATCACGTCCTTGCACCTTGGGCAACCCCGTGATAAAGTCCATGGCAATACTTTCCCACTTCTGATTTGGAATAGGCAAGGGCTGAAGTAGACCAGCAGGAAAAGAGTGTTCATTTTTATTCCTTTGACAAATAGGACACTCTCTAATGTAATTCAAGACTTCATCTTTCAAACCTTTCCAAGTGAATCGTTCACGAATCTGCTTGTAAGTCTTGAAAATCCCTTGATGACCAGCAAGGGGAACATCATGAAAAGATTGTAGAATCTTTTTCTTAAGCTTAGATTCTTGTACTAAAAAGATTCTATCTTTATAATAAATTAATCCATCAACCAACTTATACCTTTCATCAACCAATTGACCTTCTAACAAGCTGGTTGCAAACTGATTTTTAACATAATCAGCAGCAATTAATTCTTTCCAATCTGCTGATAACTCACAAATTGACTGCAAATGAGGCCTTCTAGAAAGTGCATCAGCAACTATATTATTTTTTCCTTTGACATATTCAATGTCAAAGTCATATGCTTGGAGTTTACTTACCCATTTTTGCTGCCTTTCATTCAATTCCTTTTGGCGCATAAAATGTTTAAGACTGTTGTGATCAGTCTTAACAACAAATTTACTTCCCACCAAGTATTGACGGAATTTAGACAAAGCATGCATGATGGCAAGCATCTCTTTGTCATAAATAGAGTAAGTTTTTTCTGCCCCTCTCAACTTTCTGCTCTCGAAGACAATAGGATGTTTGTCTTGCATTAGGACAGCTCCAACTCCTTCTCCTGAAGCATCACATTGTAATTCAAAAGGTTTTGAAAAATCCGGAAGTGCCAACACAGGACACGAACTCATGATTTGTTTAAACTTATCAAAAACCTCTTGTGCTTGCTTAGTCCAAAGAAAAGCTCCTTTCTTTGTAAGATCTGTCAAAGGTGCAGCTTGATGAGAATAACCTTTTACAAATCTTCTATAGAATCCACATAACCCTAAAAAACCTCTCAAATGAGAAATAGTCTTAGGAGTTGGCCAATCAAGAATGGCCCTTATCTTTTCTGGATCCACTTTCACACCCTTTGAGCTGATAATGTGGCCAAGGTATAAAAGTTCTTCCATCCCAAACTCACACTTTGACTCTTTGGCGAATAGACATTCCGCCTCTAAAATGGTAAGCACTTCTTCCAAATGCTTAAGGTGCTCTTCCCAAGACTTACTGAATATGAGAATATCGTCGAAGAAGATGAGCACAAACTTCCTCAACTGCTGTCTAAAAATCTTGTTCATACAAGATTGGAATGTGGCTGGAGCATTTGTCAAACCAAAAGGCATGACAAGAAATTCAAAATGCCCAAAGTGGCATCTAAATGCTGTCTTTTCTATATCCTCCTCCCTCATTCTGATTTGGTGATAGCCCGAACGAAGATCAATCTTTGAGAAGAACATTGCTCCATGGAGCTCATCAATAAGCTCATCAATCCTAGGGATAGGATATCTATTCTTGATGGTTTTCTGATTTAATGCGCGATAGTCAACACACATACGCATTGTACCATCTTTCTTTTTGACCAGCACTACTGCTGAAGCAAATGGACTCTTGCTTGGTCTAATAAAACCACTTTCCAACAGCTCCTTGATGGCTTTTTCAATTTCATCTTTCTGCCTCTTTGGATAGCGGTAAGGTGTAGTAATGACTGGTTTTGCTCCTTCTTCTAATTCAATCACATGTTCAGAACCTCTTTCAGGAGGTCTTCCAGGAGGTAAGCTTCCAAAGACTTTACTTTTCTTTGAAAGTAAGGCTTGAATATCAGGATGATATTGCCTTTTTTCCTCAACCGGATCAGCTGGTAAAACCATACATTCAGCAGCCCATTCAACTTGATCATGGCGGATCAGCCTTTCCATCCTTTTCAAAGACACAATTCGAGGGCCTCCATTTGACATCCCTCTTAAAACAACCTTCTTTCCATTAGACTGAAATTTCAGCTCCATGGTTTGCAAATTCAATGTGATCTCACCAAGAGATCGCAGCCATTGTATGCCCAACACAACATCAGTGTCTCCTATACCCACCACATAAAAATCATCCTTAATTTCATGATTCCCTAATTGCAAAGATAGATTAGGAATTCTCCTTGTGCAAGACATAGTGAAACCATCCGCAACCATTACTTTGAAACCATCAAAATTTTCAGTCTTTAAACCTTTTCTAGCAACTAGCCCTTCATCAATAAAATTGTGAGTTGCTCCAGTATCAATTAGGGCAACTATCCTTTGTGAATTTACAACTCCATGAACCCTAAAAGATTCATTCTTTTGAAAACTGGATAGTTGTGCAAAAGCACTACTATCTCCAACCTCTTCGGACTTGTCTTCTTGAACTTCTTCACCTTCACTACTTGCTGATTCGTATTGCTGATCAGACGAATCAGATTCTGATCCATAATCAGAATAGCCCTCCATTTGAACTACTTTGCCTCTTCCATAGCAACGGTGGCCTTTCACCCAAGGCTCATGACAAGTGAAGCAAACTCCATCCTTTCTAAGCTGTTCTTTGAGCTCTTCAGACAGCCTTGGTGGAAACTTCTTGGGAAGATTTGAAGATGGATTTTTATCCTTCTTATGGCTGAATGTTTTTTAGTGAAATTTAGGTCTTGGGGCTGCCAATTCCATGCTCCTAGCTTTCTTGATAGCTTCATCCAATGTTGGAGGATCAAATGCTTTGACCCAACCCTTCAATGGCTCCATTAAACCTTCAGCAAAAAGGACTACAAGTCTTCTTTCAGTAATGTTGGGCACCATTACTGACAACCTCTGAAAATCAGCCACATAACTTTCTAAAGATCCTTGCTGTTTCAACTGTGCCAATTCTCTAAACTTCAATTCCGGATCTTTGGTGTCAAATCTCTCAATCAGCTTATTTGTAAACTCTCCATAAGTGCGAATAAGGTTGTGGCCAAGAGTGACCAAACCGTGAGTCCACCATTCATGAGCTATGCCATCTAAGTGCAAGGTAGCAAATTTGATAGCATCTTCTTCCGGCATAGGTCTAAGGGAGAGGTAGTTATCTAACTTTTGCACCCATGACCTGGCTGTACACTTGTTACCACCATCAAAATGTTCCATAGTGATCTTTCCCAAAGCTTGGTAAAAATCATTTCTAGGGCCTGCAGGAGGACGTTGATCATTCCTACCACCATTTCTCCGACTCCTTTGATTCATGAATTGATCAAAGGTCCATGCTCCTCTCAAGTCAAGAGGTAAGGACACATACTCCATATAGGCTTGACGAGCATCATCAGCAAAGTTTGGAGTAGCCTCAACTGGTTGTTGCTCTTCCCTTGGTGTGAAAACAGGAAAGAGGGGTCTAGAGGATGACCCACTATGAATTGTAGTATGCTGACCTACAATTCTATCTCTAGTATTCACCTCAGGACTGCCACTATTATTATTTCCATTCACTCCACTATTTTCTCCAGCTGAGTTATTTTGGGGCTGAATAATACTCTGAGCTGCTTGCTGATCCAACTTGGATAACAAACGGGACATCATATCTATCATTCCGTCAAACTTTTTCTCCACTCTATCCCTCTCTTCATTATCTCTTCTTACTGAATCTGACATTATGATAGTTGTGTGATCAACCACTTCCACTGAATTATCTGAACCTTCCACTGTTTTACCAAGGTCTCTTAGTACTTCTGAGAAGGTATCTGCCTCTGGAACGGGTGGAAACTGATGCTGATTTCTGGCCTGACTTCTAGTGTATGGCCTAGTGTCTCTGTCACTCATCAGTTAACTACTGCAATCAGCCACAGGATGGCAGGGTCTTCTGCTCTGATACCACTGAAATATGCTAACCAATTTTTTTGAAGGAAAATCACAAAATAACCAGCAATGGATGATTGGATTAGCGTTAGCCTCAAATACAAATCTGAACTTGAATGGAAGATACTGAACTTAAACTGAAGAAACTGAACTTGAATAGAAGAACTACTCAACGTCAAGAATGTGCACTCAAGATCCCACTGAGGGCGAGGTGCTAACATATGACGGAGTTTAAGAAATTGAAATTATGAACTAATTAGGCGGATAACCAGCCATGAGAGAACAATTCCACGCTACCACCAAACAGTGGGGGGAAAAGATTACAAAATAAGCAATTCATCCGCTGCGGCGGGCATCCACAGAACTGTGGGGATTCACCACTTAAGTGGGTACAAGATTTACAAACAATTTAACCACACTGGCGGTAAACCATCCAGGGGACTTTAATGAGAAACAAATCAAATAGTTGCAGCAATAAAAATGGTTAGATTAGTACTACTAATCAAAACCTTACAATTTCAACATGACTGCAATTAGATGAGTTACAATGATAGAGAAGTGAAATATTGATATAAGAATGAATTATAACAATGTTCTTTGCTTTCCAATGACTGAAATGGTGATTAAACTGGAAACTGATAAATCTGATGCAAATTCCTGAGTTCTGGAAATTTAGAACAGCAAACTGGAAAACAGAAAAACACTCATAACTCACTTATTTCTTCTCCGAATGGCGTGAAACGAATTGCAAAAGCACCTTACAAGTCTGGCGCCCAAGATAGAATCCAGAAACAGCAATCAAAGTCTCTACTTTATTTGGCACGAATCCCAAGACAACATTAAATGGTACGGCCCTTGAGGAAAATCGACTTTGCAATATAAAATTGAATACTTGGAAATTAATTCTCAAATTTTGTGAAAGATGGCGCCTTCAGTTGACTAATGCATGGCCAAAGTACCCAGAACAGAATAAAATTCGCTTTAGAAGTTATGAACAAAACTCAGCTTCAGCTATGTAAAAACCAGGAACTTCAAAACTGTAGAATTCACCAAAATTCTCAACCTTTAATGCTCAATCTGCTAGTCTGTTGTGAGAAGCAGCAATATTCCAACTAGGTGCTATATTTCAAACACGAAATTGGGAAGGGGCTAGGAGGTAGCATCCTCGAAGCAATAGCAAAATGTCCATAGTCATTTTGACAGCATAACAGTAAGGTAATTGATGGATGAAAAGCTGGAGCAAAGACTGTCAATAAATAAGAACTCAACATGCCTCTTCAATTGCCTGAGAAGCAGCCCAAGAGACACAGGAGACCCTTCAAATTCCAAAAACCATTCAACTTCACAAGGTGGCGTCCCAAAAGGCCTTTAAAAAATTCACTTTATTCAAAAATATAAAAGTGGCGTCCTTTTTCCAAGATGATGAAATATTTGAATAAAGACTAATTAAATTTATGATGAAGGCGTACCCCTTCATGGCCCCACTTTAAAACAACTTAAGTTATCTCCTTAGGCCAAGGTGGGAGTCAACAGTGAATTAGAACAAAAAGCCATTAATTAAATATTTTTGCCAACTGAAGACCAAACCAAATTATAACAACTGCTCCAACTGCCAAGGATTAAGAATTGACAACTGCAACTGCCACAACAAGCATTTACTAAAAATAGTAAATAATATGAATGCCACAGAAAACAAAGCCCAAGAAACCCTAATTTTCACCTCATCCCAGTCTACGGGTTCCAGAATAGACTGAAGAACTGTAAAGCTGATCACTGATGAGAAGGGGACATTACATCTACTTTCTAAATAATAAGAATGAGGCATTTGATTTCTTCTAAAAATTCAAGGCTCTTGTTAAAAACAAAGTGGTCATTATATCAAAGTGTTGAGAATGGACAGAGGAGGTGAATATATTTCAAAAGAATTTTTAAATTTCTGCAAAGATAATGGTATCCATAAAAAATTTACTACTAGATACACACCTCAACAAAATGGGGTAGCTAAAAGGAAAAATTGGACAATCATGGAGATGGCTAGAAGCATGTTGAAAGCCAAACATTTGCCAAATGAATATTGGCCTGAAGTTGTATCATGTGCAGTATATATAATTAATAGGTGTCCAACAAAAAGTGTTATGAATACGATTCTTGAAGAAGCATGGATTGGTAGAAAACATAATGTTGCTCACATGAGAGTTTTGGGATGTGTAGTATATATTCATGTACCTGATGCATTAAGAAGAAATTTAGATAACAAAGGAGAAAAATGCATATTTGTTGGATATAGTGATGAATCCAAGGCTTACAAACTTTATAATCCAACAACTAAGAAAGTTATAATCAGTAGAGATGTACAGTTTGTAGAAGATGAAGCATGGGATGGAAGTAGAGAAAAACTAGTCAATGTATCAACAAGTATACTACTAGAGGAAAATGAAATTTTTGTACCAGCAAATAATCCTACAAATGTGACTCCTTCCACGCCCATTTGAGTTCAACCAAGTGGTCCACAAGTGACACCATCATCAAATGTAAGAGTAGCAACAAGAGGACAACAAACACCATCTACAACAAGAAGTTTTGGTGCTAGACCATCAAGTCCACATTCAGCAAGTTCAAGTGATTTATCAAATCCTACATTGGCAAGTATGAGAAGATAGAAAATTAGAAGTATAAGGGATATATATGAAAAAAATGAAGGTGAGAATAATAGTGATCAGGTGTCTCTTTTTTCATTCTATTCTCAAGTTGAAGATCACTTTGAGGAAGCAATTAAAGAAGATAAATGGATATGTGCAATGGATGAAGAAATTGATGCAATTGAAAAAAATCAAACGTGGGAGCTGTTGAGTCTTGCAAAAGACAAGGATGTAATAGGAATTAAATTGGTTTATAAAACTAAATTGAATGCAAATGGTGAAATTCAAAAACATAAAGTAAGACTAGTGGCAAAAGGATATTGACAACAACTTGAAGTTGATTATAATGAGACATTTGCTCCTATAGCATGCCTTGACATGGTAAGGATGATTCTTACCATTGTAGCACAAAAAAAATGGTCAATTCATCAAATGGATGTAAAATCAATTTTTTCGAATGGTTACCTTGAAGAAGAAGTTTATGTGGAACAACCACCTGGTTATGAGATTTTGGGTCAAGAAGACAAAGCTTACAAGCTGAAGAAAACACTATATGGTCTCAAGCAAGACCCAAGAGCTTAGTACAATAGAATTGATTCATATCTTTTACAAAATGGCTTCAATAGGTGTAGTAGCGAGCCTACATTGTACACCAAGATGAATGAAAAAGGTGAAATTCTAATTGTATGTCTGTATGTTGATGATTTGATTTTCACAGGTGATTTATCAATTGATTTGTTTAAAGGAGCTATGAAAAAAGAATTTGAAATGAAAGATTTGGGACTCATGAAATACTTTTTAGGCATTGAAGTAAATCAAAATGAAAATGGTATTTTCATCTCTCAAACAAAGTATGCAAATGATATTTTGGGAAGGTTTCATATGATAAATTGTAAATCAGCACCAACACCAATTGTTATAGGTTTGAAGTTAAGTAAGGATGATGAAGCTTCAAATGTGGATTCAACTTTGTATAAGAGACTTGTTGGCAGTATCGTGTATTTGATAGCCACAAGGCTAGACATAATGTATGTTGTAAGCTTAATTTCAAGGTTCATGGAGACTCCAAAAGACTCACATTAGAAAGCTAGAAAAAGAATTCTAAAATATTTAAGTGGAACAAAGAGATGTCATTCAATATTCAAGTTCAAAGGAGTTCAAGCTGATTGGGTATATTGACAGTGATTGTGCTAGAAGTATTGATGACAGAAAGAGCACTTTAGGTTATGTTTTTCACTTTGGCACTAGTGTTGTATCATGGGCTTCAAAGAAACAACCCATATTCACTCTTTCATTAGCTGAAGCAGAGTATGTTGCAGCCACAAGTGCATCATGTCAAGCAGTTTAGATGAGAAGAGTGTTGAAAGAGCTAAAGAATGAACAAGTAGATGCAACAAAGATATTTTGTGATAATAATTCAACAATAACATTATCAAAGAATCCAATCTTTCAAAAAAGGAGCAAACACATTGATACCAAATATCACTACATTAGAGAGTTAATCAATAATGGTGAAATATTCTTAGAGTTTTGCAAGTCTTAGGAACAGTGCACAAACATCTTCACTAAGACACTTGGAAAAGATAACTTCATCTATCAGAGAAATCATTTGGGCATCATTGATGGTTGTAGTTGTAATTAAGGGGGAGTATTTGAAATAATTCCAACTTTGTCATGCTCCCTGTCTAGTCTTCTCGTAGTCCCATAAGACACCTTCACTTGGAACGTGGTATTGTGGTGACCACTACTATTCTACAGTCTCTTCTTCCTGTGCTGGTGGTTGTATGGTGATGTCTTTCTTTGGAAGCATTTTTTTGCGTGAGTATCTTTCGGGCTTTTAATATTTGAAGGAAAATATTTATTTGATTAGATCATATCTTTCAACTTTTAATATGGTTTTGATTGTAATTTAAGATAAAAATTCTTTTCACTTGACGTGAATAAGAAGTTAATGGAGATGTAATTAATGACATTTATTTTTGCTTGTTGGTGAAGTTTTTCACAGTAGTTTTTATGCGATTTTTTTTTATTATTATTATAGAGAACAAAAAAGTGGGAATGCTCTATAGTAGCAAAGTTGAGTAGAAACTCTTTTTTTATGAGATTCGATGTTTAAGATTTGAATACATAACACAAAAAGTGTGTTCTTATTTTCTGAGTTCTTATTTTTTATTTTTTTGGGTAAATTATTTTTGTCTGCTCTGTATTATATTCTGGGTTTGGAATCCTTTGCCTCTGGCCTTCATGACTTAATATAGAAAAGGACAAATGGAAATAAAATTAAGGGACCCTAAAAGCGAAGAAGAATGCATACAATAGAACACCAAATCTCAAAAAATCTAAGGGCATGTGCTACAACTTAGCGGCATGAACATACAATTTCTCACATTTGATGTAAACTTGAAACATCTAAGAATATTTTAGCTCCTTGACATCTATATCTATACAAATTATATGGCTGGCACAACCCTCTTTTTCCCGAATTACCCAAATATAATCTCCCCACATGCTCAGATCTCCACCATAAGCGAAGCTCATCAAATAAATAAAGATAGGGCCATGTCAGTCAAGAGAGGGTCATGTCAGCCATATGATTTCTATAGATATAGATATTTGAGAGCTAAAAAATATTCCCAGATGTTTTCAAGTTTACATTAAATGTGAGAAACTATATGTTCATGCCACTAAGATGTAGCCCATTCCCTTAGATTTTCTAAGATTTGATGTTCTATTATATGCAATCTTCTTGTCTCCTTAATTGTATTTTCTTATTAAGTCATCTGTGGATGTCTATTTCATCTTATTAAAATGGAATCCAATATCAGTTTTGATCTTCAATTGGCCACCATCTTTTGTGAACACGTATACTGTTTGTACTCTCCAAAACACTAACAAATCTATCAATTTGGAATCTAAAAAAAACAAAAAAATAAATTATTCTACTCTAGTAAACAACAACATAACATCAACCCAAAAGGAAAAACTAGATTCTTTTAATAAAATGATTCAATTCGTTTACCTCCAGCAGATCTTCGCTATGGACCTTGAACTTAAAAACTTACAAGATTTACACAACTAGGTATCCCAGGTAACTCATAATCCAATAGTAAACAAAGAAGATGGATGGTATAAGTAGAATGTGTGAATAGGAAAAACCTTAATAATGTGTCATGTGAAAGGAAAGAGTCCTACAATAACGAAATACTAAGAGTTACTATGTAGGTTAAGGGTGGACGTTGTTGTTCACCCTGAAAAAGGGCATGATAATATAAAAAAACACTAATACAATTCATAACATTATAGAAATCGGATGTCTTCAAAAAATTTACTAAAATAAAAAATAATATTTAAGTACCGACCCAAAAAAAAATATTTAAGTGTCAGTGTATTCTACCCTAGTTAGGCTAACCTAAGCCTAGTTAGGTGGTTGAGTTGTTCCTTGACTCTTTCCCTATGAGTTATAGGAGAAGGAGTCCTCTCTTCATTAGGTGGTTGAGTTGTCCCTTTACTCTTTTCCTATGAGTTGTAGGATAAAGAGTCCTCTCTTATTCTCATGTCATGTAGACCTATTCTTGTGCTACGTAGCTGCTCATCCTCATACTATAAATTGAGAGTTTGAGCTCTCTATCAAGGGGTCAGCTAATACAATCTATTGCATTAATCATTTGTGTTTGAATTTATATCTGCTAGATCTCCTTGTTTCTTATATGGTATCAGAGCATAGGTGTTGGAGATAGTTGTAGGCCTATAGTTGAACAATTTTATTGTATTTTGTTTGATTCCATTGGTGTGTGTGTATAGTATGTAGGAAAGCAAATGAAGCTTGATATATGCATGGCTAGAGGTATAGACAGCTGTGTGGAAGAGTTTGATGGCAGCGTGGGAATAACTCAGCCTGATGTTGACGCCTCTTAGTCGATTTGAATCCTGTGGAGTTGTTCTGTGGGAAACACAAAGATTATAAAGCTAATTGTCGCAAATTTTATCAGCATAGCCTAAGGCACAATTTGTATACACATTAAGTCATATCTTTTTAATATAATTTGCTTGCATGCCATATTCTTTTAATCTGGACATGGCTTCCACAATTTTCATTAGGCGTTTGATTGAGAGATGATAAAAGCATTGTATCATCATCACGTGGCTCATACACATTAACATGTCATTCATGATCGACCTCCTGTTAGTCTCTTTCCGTCGGTTCTTATCTGCTTAACCGACATTCAATCCCCAAGCATTGCTTTCTGATCAGCGTCTCTTTCTCTGGCGTAATCTACAGATTGGTCGATTTTTTTTTGTTAGATCTCCACAAAGGGGTCCTCGACCCTGGTCAAAGCTTCGGCATACATACACCTCTGCATCCGTCGGCCCCAAGTACTGAATCGAGCTATCATATGCATGCACTATTTTGCCCTAAATTTCCTGTGGTTGGAAGGGCAGTCGTCTTTCTTCCTTTACTAGAGCCTCAAACTTTCTCCCATCACTGGAAAAGCAAGCAGGCGCATTTCATTCACCCCTACACTCCTATCTGAGACCCATGAGATTGGCTGAGAGTGGAGACATTGTTGTAGATTACCTTGCATATTTAGTTGAGAAGGAGACACACGATTGTGTCTTGATTGTGGAGATTAGTAGTTCGTGAGATTGGCTGAGACCCCCATGCGCCCAATTTGACTTTGTGCAGGGTGTGAGATATGCTTAGTCCCTCAGGCGGCTAGTAATTTTCTCAGACCTCTAACGATTCACACTTTTGCTGGCAGCAATTTGACTTTTGCTGGCCACCAGACTTGCTTTGAACAGGTCGCGATTTTGCTAAGGGGAGGTGTGGTTTTCTCAAACCATGATTTGCACCATCATCCAGCTTACACCCCTATTTTTGAGGCCTTGATTTGCATTAAGAGGCTGCACGATTTGGTGAAAGGAAGTGATTCTTCTATGCTCTGCTTTTGGAGTTTAATACTTTGCTCTTGTCTAGCATTTAATCCTCTGCGAGTGGGAAATCTGTACAGTACAACTGCTCACAACAACTCGCCATCCCATCAAATTTGGCATTTTTCATAGCATAAAAGCCTCAACAACAATCGATCTGGTCAAGCACACAACTGTGGTTAGAGGCGTGACACTCCAACATGGGCGACCTTTTCTGCTTGCATGACCATTGACTTTGTCAAATCCCCTCTCTCCCTGAAAATTTTGTGTTTAATGGTTTAATAAATGCATTTGTTAAGCCACTAGATGATAAATTGTTAAATAAACCATTAAATTATATCAGACTTGATGGTGGAGGGAGACTTTTTAAAAAAGTGTTTAATAGGGAGGTGCAATTTTTTACTAAAATTTCATGCACTCAATTTATAAAGTGTCACTTTTTTGTATTTTTATTGGGGGAGATTATGCAAGGCATTTTATAATTAATGAACTGAAATAAAGTTTTGAAGGGGGTAATTGTCTAGTCTGAAAATGAGAATTAGAAATCATCCATCTGTCATTAGTTTGGGAGAATGAAACTATAAGTCCTGGCACGATGGAATCCTAAAGCACTGCTGATGGATTCATTTATTGCCGCATTTGTTTGAACTTATTCCTGAACATACTGCATGTTGGCATAAATCTATATGGGAAAGTAGAAATGATCATGTCTTAGGATTAATCAGTTTACGTGTTGGGGGACCACACATCATGGGCTCTGTCACACATTGGGTGCCCTCTCACTCTATGAACCACTATATGGGAAATATATGGAGTTCCCACTAAACCTCCATTCCTAGATATCCCACTATAGACATGCTTCTCTCCCATGATAATGAGGATGATCCTTTGTATGACAATGATACTAAAGAGGAACTTGATTATTGGAAGAGTCTTGATTGTCCTGATGACACAAATACATCTCTTCCTATTTGTCCTCTTTTTACACCTCCTATATTGGTAGCTATTCAGTCACCTCCACCTGTTGTTTCAATAGAGACTTTAGCTTCTCCAAAAGCTACTTCAGATTCTCTTCTACAAGTTCACTCTTGTCGTCTTGATCAGCCATATGTCATCCTTTTAAACATTCGTCATTTGTTTGCAGAGTCTCTCCTTCTTGATCATGACGACAACACTGAGGAAACTTGTCTTCTCTCAGATGATAGCTCACATCGAGTTGCATATCCTATTGGTTTGGATCCTCTTGTTCTCTCTCCACTCCATGCTCCTATCTTGACACATCTTGATTCTCATTCGAGAAAACCTCACACTTCGGTGGTCATTGTTCTTGAATCTTGTATGAGATAGTCACAGTTCAACATCAACTTTGAGAAACATGAGTACTATCCCGAGCCATTCATCTTGATTCCTTCATGCATTCCAATTGAGTGAGAATTCAACAGTTTGATAGCTAGAGGCTTCTATCTTCCAAAAGGAAGAGACATCATTTGTTGCAGAGGAACCTCCTACAACATTCACAATGTGACATTCAGTGTTGATATTCTTTTTCTTCTCAATGGAGGCACACATGGACATTTCAGGAGTATTGGGAGACTTAGTGCTGTGTACAAAAGTTTTCTCATTCTAGGGGGTCTTTGGAGTCTCCACTCTCTCTCATGGGGGGTATCTAATTGTATATCTTCATTTGTTCTTGAGAGGGTCTCTTGAGACATTTCATTTGTACTTTCTTTCTATTTCTCTTTTTGGAGAATAGTCTTTTCCCACTAGGTTTTCTATCTATCTCCATTTTTTGAGAGTTTTGCATTGTGCATAGGTACCTAAACTAGCGCACAGCTAGGACTCGTTTCTTCCTACCCACCTAAGTTATGCTTAAGGGGGGGGTGTTAGTGTATTCCACCCTAGTTAGGCTAACCTAAGCCTAGTTAGGTGGTTGAGTTTTCCCTTCACTCCTACCCTAGTTAGGCTAACCTAAGCCTAGTTAGGTGGTTGAGTTGTCCCTCAACTCTTTCCCTACGAGTTGTAGGATAAGGAGTCCTCTCCTCATTAGGTGGTTGAGTTGTCCCTTGAATCTTTTCCTATATGTTGTAGGATAAGGAGTCATCTCCCATTCTCATGTCATGTGGTCCTATTCTTGTGCCGTGTAGTTGCTCATCCTCGTACTATAAATTAAGGGTTTGAGCTCTCTATCAAGGGGTCGGCTAATACAATCTATTCCATTGTTCATTAGTTTTTTCATTTACATCTCCTAGATCTCCTTGTTTCTTATAGTAAGTTTAAAGTAAAACAAAATCATTTTATATAAATAAAATAGTTCTTACATAATTTTCATTTCCAATAAAATAATTAAATAAATAAAAAATAAGTAATGAAAAATATATATTATTATATAATATATTTATAATTATATTTTATATAAATATTTATAATGTAATTAAATTTTTATTATTATTTTATTATTATTATTATTATTATTATTATTATTTTTTGGTCTCGAAGGGTATCCCCGCGGCCCCCGCCCAGCGGCCCACCCTTACACTGGTTCAGGGAGGTGTGAGCGGGAGGCGAGACTAATCCCTACGGTCACGGGATAACCAGCACCGCCGCCCTAGTGTCCGTGATGGGGTTCATACCGGGCTTGAGAGTCGATCCCAAGACCTCGGGGAGCAAAACCCGAGACTTGAGACCAACTACTCTAACCCGTGGGGGCATTATTTTATAATTATTATTGTATTATATTAAATTAGATTCTTTTAATAAAACAATTCATCTCATTTACCTCCAATAGATCTTCGCTACAAACCTTGAACTTAAAAGCTTACAAGATTTACACAACTAGGTATCCCAGGTAATTCAAAAGTTGATAGTAAACAAAGATTGATGGTATAAGTAGAATGTGTGAATAGGAAAACCAACATAAAAGCTTACAATATTTACACAACTAGGTATCCCAAGTAATTCAAAAGACGATAGTAAACAAAGATTAATGTGTCACGTGAAAGGAAAGAGTCCTACAATAATGGAATACTAAGAGTTACTATGTAGGTTATGGGTAGACACAGTTGTTGGCCCTAAAAAAGGGCATCATAATATTAAAAGGCCCTGATACAATGCATAAAGGGCATCATAATATTATAAAACCCCGATACAATTCATAACATTATAGGAATCGTATGTGTTCAAAAAGTTTGCAGCTTCAATATATAGTTTATAAAACTAAAATAAAAAATAATATTTTAGTACCGATCAAAGAAAATATATTTAAGTTTAAAGTAAAATAAATCATTTTATAATATATTTATAATTATATTTAATATAAATATTTATAATGTAATTAAATTTGTATTATTATTTTATAATTATTATTGTATTAAATTAAACTATTATATTATAACATTATATTTTTTTATTGGTGGTTTCTATCATAGTTGCTTGTTTTGTGTTTGGTTTTGGATGGTTCTAACTGATATGGGAGGGGATAGGAATCATGCTGAAACAAAGTCTTGTGACTGGGTATGTGCAGGATCATCATGGAAAAAATAGGCCCTTAAGTGGTAAAAAATTCAAAAAAATCAGAGTTAGCAAACTTGACGTAAAAATTTGAATAAGTTATCTATATTATTTCAAAAATATGTAAGAACAAAATCTGTAGAAAATTGAATGTAGTTTCTAAACTACTAGGTTTGTTTAAAAGAAAATAAAATCTATTTGGTGAAAATTTGAAATTTCAATGTAGTGGTACTTAAATTTTAGGAAAAAAATAAGAAGTAGGTGTTTGTCTGACCACTCTAACCACATAAAATGATAATATTTTTTTATAAAATTTTAGATATAAGTAGAGAACTCATGCCCGATGTGATACATATTTTTTGTATTTTTTCCAAGTAAATAATTAATTATGAATTTTTTATTACAACATTTTTAAAAAATATAAAAACTCTATATCGGCCACCTTAACTTGGTCAAAACTTCATGAAATTCAATTTTTTATTTTTAATACTATAGTATGTGAAGCATAGAATGTGACACATATTTTAGATTCAAAAAATATGATACCATTTGAAATTTATAGATATTTTTTTAATCAACTTATCAATTAGGACTTTAGTAAGTAGTTTGAATAGAAAATGAATAATAATTACTTATTAAATTCAAAGTAAAGCATAATTTATATTGGTGGAAAGTTGAGAATCTCCTTTAAAAACCCTTTTCATTTCATCAATTTTGGGTAAAAAAATAGTCGTGAGCCACATACCCATCATATTGCCACTTTTTGGCCCATCATGATCCTGCACATACCCAACTCTGTGAAGTTGAAGAAAGAAGTGTGGGAGGTTCTTGAAAAGGGGGGTTTTGTCCACTTTCATTGAGAAGCTGGATGGCAATAACCCTCAGGTGATGACTCTATTTTCTAAAGGGTGGAAGGATGGTATCTGGCATCTGGATGGTAGGGAGATAGTTGTCAATGAATATCTTATAGCTCAAGTCACAGGTCTTAATGTGTAGGGAATGAAAGTTTTCAAAGACAAGAAGGAATCGTAGGTGGCGATGTCCATTTTCTTTAAGAACAATGAGGCTGCTAAACTAACCACGGTGAGGAGTGGGGGTTTCCATTGAACTTCCTCGAAGGCGTTGTGGTGTGATGTGGTGGAAGAAATCATGTGGTATGTAACCCTGGAAGGGAGGTACATGACTTTCCATTACTATCATTTTCCTCACCTGAATCATTTTTGGCATAAGAAGAGGATTTCTTTCCTGTATTATTTGCTCATGTCTATGGAAGTTGGGATTAAAGATCACAGGAAGAATCCCAAGAACCCTGTTCTTCATGTGGGTTTGATCCTTTTGGTCTATGAGTATTTCAAGGCTCATGAGGTGAAAAATCCTATTGGGGCCTTGAAGGACACTGTGCTTAAAGCTAGTGAGGGTTATATGACTTAATCGGAGTAGGAAAAGGTTCCTAAGAAGCCCAAGAGGAGGAAGATTGTGTTGTATGATGATTTTGAGTCGAACAAGGATGAGGTGCAGATTATGTCCCAGATTATTTGGCTTTTGTTGATGAGGGCCCCTCTCCCCCTGGCCATGGTAAATTAGGAAAAAGAAAGTGTGAGGAGAAGGATGGGTATACAACATCCAGTGATGAGGTGGATGTTAGGGTCCCTCTAAGGAGGCTACTGACAAGAATACCCTTTATGGGGAAGCTTCTTGTTCTCCCTCGGTAGCTAGGATTCTGGGAAGCGAGGATGGGAGTTGGAAGAAAAAAGTGCTAAGCTTTGTTGGCCAGCATGTGGATTCAAGTACCCTTCACACTTTGGTTGGTGCCACTCCGGGTGATGTCCGTGGTAAACAAATGTTGGGGATGGAAGAGGTTCTAGGTGGTGACCCTGTTGTGGGAGCTAGGGATGTGGTTGTTGATAGGCTGATTAAAAGGAAAGTTGTGGCAGAAGAAATTGCATGTTCCATCCGAAAGATGAAGACCACTGTTCCTGTGTTTATAGGTAAGGTTGCTTCTTCTAATAAGGATAACCCATCTGATGAAGATTTGGCTGTGGAAAAAGGATTTGAAAAATTTGATAGAGAGGAAATGTATGTGCTTTTTTCGGCTCAGGATAATGCTGATGGTATGTTAAAAATTTTGAAGTGGTTTTTTCATGAAATCAATAAGATTAATGTTAGGATAAGAGGCATTGCCTGTAAGGCTAAGGATCCCTTGCTTCAAAGCTAGATTGATGATATTATGGGGTCTCTAAATACTATTTCCAACACTGTGGTGGAGGAAACTATTAACTTGAAACAACATATGGAGGAGAAAATTTTATTTCTTGATGCTAAACTGGAAAAATTGTGGAATTTTGTGATGAAAAATGTTGACGTCCCTAAGGTCATGAATGTGCCTAATGTTGGTAAGGAGACTCCCCCCGTGATGATTAGGAAGAAGAAAAAGGTTAATGTTGCCATTGATGAACCTTTTGCTGTTGGTTTGAAGTTAGATACTGGCTATGTTGTTGATAAGGGGGGTAGTAAAAGTGTTTTGTTTGGGGAGATTAATACTAGTGGCCTGGGGGCCAGAACTCGAAACAAGGTGAAAGCTCAAGGAGCGACTTCAGCTACTGATGTGTTTGAGACTATGGGAAATTTACAGACGATGGTTGTTGGAGAATTAGAGGCTGTGGAAATCTTGAACAACATGTAGTGTTTTTTGTTGTGTGCCTCTTTTTGGTTGATGGTCTGCTAACGTTGAGTTGAGTATTGCGTTTTATTTTTATCTTTCTTTCTCAGTGCTTTCCTTTGTAAAGGGTTTCGGGCCCCTTCAAAACCCATTTTTTACCTTCAATCAAAACATTATATTTTTTATTATAATAAAATAATTATATGTGATTATATAATTATTATTTTATTATATATTCACTAATGTATTTATAAATTTTACTGCCTTCATATATGGTTAAAAAATTAAAAATAATATTTAAGTTAATTTAAAGTAAAACAAAATGATTTTATATAAATAAATAGTTATATAATTTTGAATTAAAATAAAATAATTTTAAAGTAATTAAATAAATAAATAAAATAATTAATTATTAATATATGTTATTATATGATATATTTATTAATATACATTATAAATATTGATAATGTAATTAAATTTGTATTCTAATTTTATAATTATTAATGTATTAAATTAAATTATTATAGAGAGAAGAGGAGCGCTTTAGTAGGTTTGGATTTTTCTTCCAAGGAAGACATGAATGGAGGGTCAGATCCTAATGATTTTATATAAATAAATAGTTATATAATTTTGAATTAAAATAAAATAATTTTAAAGTAATTAAATAAATAAATAAAATAATTAATTATTAATATATATTATTATATGATATATTTATTAATATACATTATAAATATTGATAATGTAATTAAATTTGTATTCTTATTTTATAATTATTAATGTATTAAATTAAATTATTATAGAGAGAAGAGGAGCGCCTTAGTAGGTTTGGATTTTTTTGCCAAGGAAGACATGAATGGAGGGTCGGATCCTAATGGGGAGGATCCAAATGGTGGGTGGTTAGTGGTTTTGTGGTGTGTTTAAAACTAGCAATTCACAATGAGCTGATAGGCGGAGTAGCTATGTGCAGATGTAGATAATATAGTTACACATTAGGGAATCCAACAAACAATACAATGGATTGTTAGATATATTATGGGCGATAATTAAAGTGATTGAGTGGCAACAATATTGTATCCCATTTTTACCTTACAGTTTAGCATCATTATTTTATTTTAAATTATAGTGGGGATCGAAGGAAGGTGTTAACCCTAATGGGTTGAAACGAGGATATGTATATAAAGGATAAAGTGTGTAAGCAATAGTTGGTGAAAAAGTAACTTTGTAGAATATATATATATATATATATATATATATATACACACACACACACACACACACACATATAGAGGTTTGGTTGAAGAATAATTGTATTAACAATCAATTAATTATTTGGTGATAACATCATTATTATTGGTAATTGTTTTGGTGGGGTAAATAATAATATTATGTAGTTAAGTTGTTTATTAAAGGAAAATATTATTATTAAATTTGAAATGATTTCAATATCATTAAGTTTTATTAGTTAATCAAAATATAATATTATTATGGATAGGGTTCAATGTCTAAATTGATGACATTAATAATGTGCAATTAGTTGGGAAATAATAATGTTGACATAAAATTAGTTAAATTCATCTTTATATAAACCCACCCCATAATTTAGCCATTGCATCAATTCTTTATGATAGAAACTAAGGATCTTTTTGTAGCTAGCAACAAAGAACCCTACATCAATTATAGTTAAAACAATCTAAAAATAATACCAATATCATTAAGTTTCATTAGTTAATAAAAATATAATATTATTATGGATAAGGTTGAATGTCTAAATAATTGAAGGATCTTTTTGTAGCTAGTAACAAAGAACCCTACATCAATTATAGTTAAAAAAATCTAAAAATATTACCAATATCATTAAGTTTCATTAGTTAATCAAAATATAATATTATTATGGACAAGGTTGACTGTCAAAATAATTGATGAAATTACTAATGTGTATTTAGATGGGAAATAATAATTGTGGTATGCTATTAGTTGAATTCATGATTATATAAGGACACCCCATAATTTAGCAACTACTTCAATTCTTAATGATACAAATTGCGGATCTTTTCATAGCTAGCAACAAAGCACCATAGACAAATTTTGGTTAAAATATAGATTGGCCACCACTGTGATTAGTGGTGAAATAAATATTGCATATTACAATCAATATAGAGTACATTAGGATATGATTGTCTATTTGACCATTGTTGCTGATTTTACAGTCACTATCATTATTTAGGAAGGTTGTTTGTAACACATTAGTTTATGAAACATCATATTATTGCTGGAGCATGGCTTGCAAGAATAACAAAAAAGTGTTAGTGTGATAAACATGCACCATTGGTACACAATAAATAAATCATAAAATATAAAGAGTTATACAATTAATTACAAAGATGACGCAATACAGTTGTAGTAGAACATAGTAAGCAAATAAAATCTAGGAATACCTTTTGTAGGGAATGGATTGAAGTCTAGACATACAAAAGTAGGTTTGCTCTCCACCCTAGCATATTGGCTCATGGAGCATCATCGACTATTCTCCCTTGGGAAAGAGAGTTCAAGAATTGGGATGTTGATTCATAACCACAATTACAATCACTTCATCTTCATAGTTGGTTGAACTTGATGCACAAACGCCGTCCATCGATTTATCATATAAACTAGAATATTAACACCCAAGTTCTTGAACTATCTCTCCCAATGGAGAAAAGCAGTCAGATGATCTGCGAGGCAATTTAAAAAATCAAGAACAAAGTGAAAAGCATAAAGGGAGAGAAAGAGGGAGATGACAACAACTATTTTACTCCATTATAACCATAAGCTTAAACATGTGAATTTTTTTTTATTCCTACGTCAGAAAGATAACAATTTGTACATACAAAATATAAAGTAAAAGTCAACACAATGAGGCCTGCTCTCCACCCTACCATATTGGGTCATGGAGTCTCATGGACCCTCACCAAAACCCTGAGCAAGAATATAAATTGGGTACCATTGTGATTAGTGGTGAAATGAATATTGCGTATTACAATCAATATAGAGTACATTAGGATATGATTGTCTATTTGAGCATTGTTGTTGATTTTACAGTCACTATCATTATTGGGGAAAGTTGTTTGTATCTTTTTAGTTTATGAAACATCATATTATTGCTAGAGCATGGTTAGCAAGAATAGAAATTTTTTTTTACTGTGATAAACACGCACCATTGGTACATAATAAATAAATCAAAAAATATAAAGAATTATAAAATTAATTACAAAGATGATGCAATACAGTTGCAGTAGAACAAAGTAAGTAAATAGAATCTAGGCATACCTTCTGTAGGTAATGGATTGAAGTTTGGACATACAAAAGTAGGTCTACTCTCCACCCTAGCATATTGGCTCATGGAGCATCATTGACTATTCTCCCTTGGGAAAAAGAGTTCAAGAACTGGGATGTTCATTCATAATCACAATTACAATCACTTCACCTTCATTGTTGGTTGAGCTTGATGCTCAAAGGTCATCCATTGGTTTACCATATAAACTAGAATATTAACACCCAAGCTCTTGAACTATCTCTCCCAAGGGAGAAGAGCAATCAAATGATTGGGCGAGGAAATTTAAAAATTCAAGCATAAAATGCAAAGCATAAAGGGAGAGCAAGAGGGAGATGACATCAACTCAACACAACTCTATCAAAAATTAAAACAACATAGCCTTTTTGACAAGACCTTCTCAATAATTGAACTCTATAGCTTACGCAAGAGAACAATAGTCAACAATGCCCAATGGAATCTAACATAAAGTGTATAAGATTAGCTAGTTCACTATGTTGTAAGCATAACCTAAAGCATATGTTTTTTTTTATGAATCCTATGATACACACACACACACACACACACACACACATATATATATATACACATATATATACACATATATATATACATATATATATATATATATATAGATATATAATAATTATCACAACCCACACCTTTTGCAATCATCAATGCATGCCAAGGGTTTCTTCCACATGCACCTCTTCCCACCTGCTTCAAACACACATCTTCTCGCCAACTTTCCTACACAAACTATGCAAAATATTATCATAGGTGACACTTCTATTTTGAATTTCCAACCATCCACCCTTGTAGAAAACACAAAATAACCTCCACCCACCTTCACAAAAGCTGCACAAAGCTTAATCCAACTTGCACCCTCATAGAAGCTTACCCTCATCACTCATGGCTCTGATATCAAGTATAGAAATAGGACACCAAACAATGCCTCATTGAAAATTTCCCAAACATTCATTTTGTTCCCCTAGGTGTTAAAGGGAAGTTGTTATGACGATGATCACTAGTACATGCAAAGCATAAAACAATTAATGTTGACACGAAATAGTGTTTAATTTTTGAAGCCTTCTCTATCCACGCGGCCCAACAAACCACAACCTATTCCCAAAGAAGCCAATGACCACCTCCACCACCTTCTTCATAGCCATTAGAGGCCAAAAATTTGGGAGGCTGGTGAAAATTCCAACCGAAGTTATAACCCACTCGCCAACTTTTCTCTGATCAACGAAAGCTTGAAAAATGACAAAGATGACAAAAATTCTGAGCAAAGTTGAAACAAATAGCCTATACATATACATATATACATACATACATACATATATATATGTATATACAAAGTATACACACACACATACACACACACACATATATACATATACATACATATACACACACACACACATACACATAAAAATATACACACACATATATATAGATAGTTATGTAAGAATTATCACAACCCACACCTTTTGCAACCATCAATGCATGCAAAGAACACAAGATAGCCTCCAACCACCTTCGCAAAATTTCCACAGCCATGGTGGGTTGTGATAGTTTTATGTTCACTTTTAGCAAGCCATGGAGAGAGGATAGAGGGAAGAGAACCCAAGTGGGAAGAGGTGCATATGGGAAAAATCATTCATGGAGTATTTGTAAAACAATTTATGTTATTTTTCAAAAGGGGATTGTTGATTGATGCTCTGTAGCTTACTATAAATTCTCTGGTTTATGAGTTGTGTGTAACCACCATTGGGGGAAAGAAACATGGTTTCTTTATTGTGTTTGTTGTGTTTAGTAACCCCCACTGACCCTTGCAAAAGCTACACAAAGCTTAATCCAGGTTGCACCCTCATAGAAGTTTACCCTCATTGCTCACGACTCCTATATCAGGTATAGGAACAAAACAACACCAAACAATGCCTTATTGAAAATATATCAGACATTTTTTTTGTTCCCCTAGGCGTTAAATAGTAGCTATCATTATGACCATCACCAGTACATGCAAAGCATATAGATATACATATATAGACATGTATTTATGTAGATACATAGAGTACCTATAACCATGGAGGTCAAACCTGTATGAAGTTGGAAGTGTGTGTACCGGTAATGGATGGCGTACATATACACACACATATATATTGAGAGGAACCAACAAAGATTCAATGAGGAAGAAAAGTAGAAGTATACTCATTTCTCAACAAACTATATGTGTGTATATATGTAGATTTCTCTCTCTCTCTATATATATATATATACTCTTATATGTGTATATGCATATATGCAAAAATTGAATAGTGTTAGCAATATAGTTCCCTTGTAGACATGGCTACAAAGTTGAAGGGGTAAACAAAATCCTATACCCAAAAAATTGATGTGTGAAGGCCATGTGAAGACATACTGATTTTTCCTCAACAAAGCCTAATTGAAAATTGAAACAAATTGGGTTTGAAAACAACATATTTTTTGTTTTTTGTGTTTCTTGTGTTGAATTCACATGTTTGTGTAGGTTTTTTCATCTGGCTGGCTCTTGAAACCAATATTGTTTGATTTTGTTGATTGTTATTCAAAAGACTATATAGTTTCATGGGTTTTGGCAGGTGGATGACTGTTGGCTATTTTGTTTCATTTATGACTTCCATTTTCTGTGAATGGTTCCAAAATACTAAATCTACTATTTCTTTGGTGAATCTTGATATCAAGATTATTCTATTATGTGGGTTTTGGTATGTAGGAAAGACTGGAAAATCAATGATAATGGTCAAATAGACAATCATATGCTCATGTACACTATATCGAGATTGTAATAAGCAATATTCATTTCACCATTGATCAGAGTGGTGGGAAATGCATATTCTTGCTCAAGGGTTTGGTGAGAGCCCATGAGGTTCCTTGACTCAATATGGTAGGGTGAAGAGCAAGCTTTATTATGTTGAGTTTTATTCTATACATATATACATGCATATACATACATATATATACATATATGTATACATATATATTTAGATACATAATACATATAAATACATATATATGCATATATACACATACATACATACACATACATACATACATACATACATACATACATACATACATACATACATACATACATACACACACACACACATATAGAAACATACATATATGTATACACACACACACACATACACCCATACATATAAATATATATCAAAGCAAAAAAAACCTCCACAACAACAAACTAAGCCCAAAAGAGGCTAGCCATCAACAATTGACAATTGTGGGTTTTGGCATGCAAGTGACTACTCGCTATATTGTTCCATACATTAAGTACAATATAAAGAAAGACCAATATTTCATCTCACACTTTATAGAAAATTGGATAAACAACAACTACAATCACAAGTATTACAACCACATGCAAACTATACAACAACTAATCTCGAAACCAACTAATATTCAAGAGACCAAAAATCCACACATCATTTTCCCTCAATTGACTAGCTGAGGAGGCTACAAATTCAAAGCTTTTGTTGCCTATAATATTATTTTTTTTTGCTGGGCTATGCAATAGATTATAGCCAACAAAAGGTTTTAATTCCTAGCCTTCTCATTCAAGCAAACGAGGGAAAATTCAGTTTGGATGTTTGTTCTCTCTATAATTATCATTAAGCCAGTTGCATATCAAGGTAAAAATATGGTATACACATCTATTTAGATATAGTAGTCTCTACAAAAATAAATATTTACATCTGTAGATATAGATATTTATATATCTACCTATATGTGTGTCCTCGTGATTGACCCTTAAGGTGTTTATTCTAAGATTTGATGGGGAAATTTTCCCTCTCAACACCTTGTTATCCTAATCAAGACCCATATGAAGCATCTATGCAACTTATTTTAATAAGAATTATACATTAAATAACATATTATTTGAAAAGGGAGACAAAGCATTCAAATTTATTATTTTTAACAAGATAGTTATTTAGTTTGAAATAAATTTGTTATTTGGGTATGTGAGGATCATGGTGGGCCAAAAAGTGGCAATGAGAAAAAAAACACGTCTTTCATCGACCCAAAAACATGAAAATACCGTGTTGATTTTTTTTAGGCTTGGGATGTCAGTACACACCACCAAAGCAAACACCAATCCTAGTTTTCCATATCGGATATCTAATTCAAATCAGATATCCGATTTGTAAAAAGTATATATATACAAATTTATGGTTGTTTTAAAATCATTTGAAAATCAAACAACTGGCAGGCGCACAGTGAGGAGGTTCTTTGCATAATGGATATCGATTTCGCCAATATCTGATTTGAAAAGGTAAGATTTTAGATTTTTATTTTCTTTGATTCAATTTTGAATTAGATTTGGATAATTTCAATTAGTTTTTTGTGGATGTTTTTTCAAAATAGGGTTTTTGATTGAATTTTTATGAAAAAATTGAGTTTAGAATAGATTTTGATAAAAAAATGAATGTTTTTTATGGATTTTCTTTTAAAAATAGTGTTGCTTTTGTATTTGTATTAAAAAATAGAGAATTTTATAGATTTTTGTTAAAAAGTAGGGTTTTTTTTGGATTTTTTTTTAAAACTATGGTATTTTTTAATATTTTTATTTATATTGTCTAATTTTAATTAGATTAATTTATTTTTAACTTTAATCAAGCTTATGGCTGCTGAGAATGAGAATGTACAAATTCCACTTGTTGAGAATGAAAATCCACTAGCTGAGAATCAAAATGTAGAAATGCCAAATGCTCCACCACCTTCACAGCCATCAATTAAAGACTTAATTGGTGAAAATTTGGAGCAATTGAGGGGCATTTGTGATGTTTATAAGAAAATACCTCAATTATCCTGTATGTCAACCACATTGATAGGAATAATTATAAATGGAGAAACCCTCTCCACCCATCATAATGCCTTTCATTTGTGGTGAGAAACCATGAGGGAATATTATGCATGTGGATTGTCTTATGATGATGTGTAAAATCTCCAAATAACAAAAGATGAAATAGCCTCTTTATTTATTAGCCCCAACACTGGTTTGCCAATTAATGTTAACAAACCAAAACTTTCTATAAAATGGTGCATGCACAGGGGCATAGTAGATAACTTTTGTGATCTTTGGTGTATAGTTTTTGATAAACCACCCAACAATAATCTTGATGTACCTTTTTACTTTATTAAAAAATTATACACTGAGTTTTTGTTAGGGCATCATGTCAATTACTTTGACATTAAACCCTTCCAGGGCGTTGGTGGAGGTATGCCTCAGGATAGGCTAGGGGTAGTTAGAGTAGTCAGGCTTCCACATGTTCCCATTCCTCCCCTTCCTCCACCACCTCTAGTACAACATCTAGATATTATGGAGGATGCAGCCACACAGACTATCCAGGCCATTCACTCTTTGAGTGGTCTTTTGGTTTCCCATGCTTCTTCAGTAGCTCAGCCACATTTTGGTGATGTTGGCAATGGATCCAGTGCTGCTGCATCATCCTCCTCAGGTCGACATATTTTTGTGCCACATGTTTGCAATACGTTCCAACAGATATGCTTGGGTCCTATTGTATAGCCTGCTAAGCATCCATTAGACACTTCTGATTATGACATCCAGGATGTGGATATTATAGCAGATCACATGTAGGGGAGTGCAACACACCCTATAGAGTCCTCTCCTGCTAGAGAGGTGGACATTGGAATAGTTACATGGGTAACATTTAAGGTGTAAATTCATAACTTGCATTTTTTTAAAAATGAATATTAATAAGAGATAGCATCAAGTACTAATATTTATTTACATGGTCTATTTAATAGTTAATGTTTGAGGAGGAGCTCAAAAATAGTTAATGTATGAGGAGGAGCTCACACGGGTGACTGATAGCACCCTTAGGGCCATTTCATTTGGCCTCAACACACACATAGTATGTATTTTCGCACTCACTCATTTACATTTTTTTACTATATACTTGCTTGTCATTTGAATTGTCATTAATGAAATTATATATTAACTTATATGTTTATCTTATTCTCTGCTTGTAGGAAACACCTAGTGCGAGCAAGGTGCGACACTATCTAGACTATGGAGGCACAATGTTAAATAAGGGAAAGGTAATTGAACTCAAATTTGATTGAATTAAGTTTTATAATATCTTTTATTGATTATGCATACATTGACATAGATTCATAGTTTCATATGTACTTGTCATTTTTATGTACAAGTAGTTGTGAGCTATACATCATTATTGATTAGTGTCACAACACCTGAAGGAGTAGGTATTCAAACACCTAAAGGAGGTGGTGTTGAAACACCTCAAGGAGGAGGTGTCAAAAAACCTAAAGGAGATAAAGAAAAAGATCAGCCTAAAGAGGTATGTGTTTATTTTATTTTATTCTTGGTAAATATGTTCTTATTACTAAAAATTCTATACTAACTTGGATCAATTTTATGTTTTTGTTCACATATATAGATTGATGTTACAAAAGTTGGTTTGGTTGGTTCTTTGAGAGGGGTATATTCTAGGACTCCCAACCCTTCGAAGAGATGTATATTTTAGGTAATCAAGATTTCAATTTTAGAGTTCAATTATAATTCAATGTATATTGATTTTTATGTTAATTATTCAACTTTAAATTATATAGTATAAATAATTTCAATTTTGGTTTGACTTTTTCTTGTGCAACTACCTTCAGAACCAATGAGTGCTTCAAAGAGGCTCCATTTTGATAATCCACCAGTAGTTTACGATGAGATAGACATTTTGGCATGTAAATTTTGAATAGATACCAAGATGGCATATGCCACATATTGTAAAACATTTTTTGAGTTGGCATTGATGCCATTTTATATATGGACATACACTTGATTATTGGATAATTTGATATATAGAAGTTGACAATCAAAATTTAATTTCCTCCTCATGTGCATGACTAAACTCTTTGAAAATTTAATCAAGTGAGCAATGGTTAAATATCAATGTACAATAGCATAAAAAGAATGGTTAAATATTATGTAGTTTATATTCATATTGCTGATTACATTACATTGCACATCTTTCAAACTCAAAGGATTACTTCACATTGCATAAGTAACAACTAGATGCTGATAGATGAAAAAATTTCAATAACAATATAGTTTTTACAAAGTCAACCTAAGCACTAGGAGTAGCTATCAATTGCATTAGCTTGTCATGGAATTCTATGAGACCACATTTCTTTGAGGAAACTTGACACAAAACTCACAAAAATGAAAAGAAAACACTCAAACAAACTTTAAAGGGGTCTCAGCCTATTGCCCCCTCATTCCACATGCTATGCAGCCATTTACTTGCATTGTAGGGGCCGAACAATGGAGAAAACATGTAAAAATAATATATATATATATATATATATATATATATATATATACAGCCTAGAAGTATGAATTACGATTAGAATATCACATAACATCATATAAAAAAAAAACCACTATAAACTTGAATGCCATTTAAAAGATGCATGATAAATATTCATTGTTGAAACTTGAATTGTGGTAGCTTGATATATAGAGTCGATTGATGGCAGGGTTCAATTTGTATGATATTGAAAAAAGAAGCCAAATGAGTAGAGTTATCAACATTCTTCAAAAATCATAAGGATTCTTTTAGTACACTAGCTATTTTGATGTCTTCTTGCAGTCTCAAATGTTATTTTGTATAATTGTTACATTGGTCTTGAGAGTGATTGCATGTTTGAAGTGTATAAACACATACCTTTTTGTAATATCAAGGATACTTTTTGAATCTTCCATGCATTGCTAATCTAAAAGAAAAGGTCTTTTTCCTAATTTGTATGCAGCCATGCTTTTGACATTGTAAAAAAGAGCAAAACTTCCCTAATGATGCAAAGGCATGGCCAAGCAATTCTAACTCTCCACATGAGAGAAGAGAGATGTTGGAGAGTACATCAAGTCAGTGAGAACCGAAGTGTAATGTGTTTTAGTTTGTAGTACTCCTCTGTTTCTCTGCAGATGTGTGATAAATTCTTAGTTCAATGATGCTGAACAATTTTTGAAAAAATAAAGTTGTGTCATGGTCCACATTCAATCCAACAAGAAAAAATGAAAGCTCAGCCTCTTAGAATGAAAATTATTGTTTGCAAAACAAATGAATAAGAATGAGGTAGTTAAGGTGTTTGAAGTTATTTAGAGGTCACTTTTAGGGTGCAAGGTTTAAAACTTCATTTTAAATTCACTCAAAAAATCTTTAAAGGGGTCTTAGGCCTGTTGCCCCTTCATTCCACGCACTATGCAGAAATTTACTTGCAGTGTAGGGGCTGAACAATGGAGAAAACATGTAAAAATTATATATATATATATATATATATATATATATATATATATATATATATATATATATATATATATATATATATGTGCAGCCTAGAAGCATGAATTACGATTAGAATATCACATAACATCATATAAAAAAAAGACATGATAACTTGAATGTCATTTAAAATATGCATGATAAATATTCATCGTTGAAACTTGAATTGTGGTAGCTTGATAGACATAGTCTATTGATGCTAGGGTTTAATTTGTATGATATTGAAAAAAGAAGACAACTTAGTACAGTTATCAACATTCTTCAAAAATCATAAGAATTTTTTTAGTACAATAGCCATTTTGATGTCTTCTTGCAGTCTCAAATGTTATTTTGTATCATTGTTACATTGGTCTTGAGAGTGGTAGCTTAATATAGGTCCACAATACAAAACCTAGTTTACCTATGCAGTGTAACAGTGGCATAGGAAGATTTTTCTTTGAAAGAAAAAATGAAAGCTCAGCCTCTTTGAATGAAAATGCTTGTTTGTAAAACAAATGAATAAGAATGAGGTAGTTAAGGTGTTTGAAGTTATTTAGAGGTCACTTTTAGGGTCACTTTTAGGGTAGTTAAGGTGTTTGAAGTGATTTAGAGGTCGCTTTTAGAGAAGAGAGATGCTGGAGAGCACATCAAGTCAGTGAGAACCGAAGTGTAATGCGTTTTAGTTTGTAGTACTCCTCTATTTCTCTGCAGATGTGAGATAAATTCTTATTTCAATGATGCTGAACAATTTTTGAAAAAAGAAAGTTTTGTCACGGTCAGCTTTCAATCCAACAAGCAAAAATGAAAGCTTAGCCTCTTGGAATGAAAATGCTTGTTTGCAAAAAAAATGAATAAGAATGAGGTAGTTAAGGTGTTTGAAGTTATTTAAAGCTCACTTTTAGGGTGGAAGGCTTAAAAATCCATTTTAAATGCACAAAAAAGAATGAAATTACTTCAAACCAATTTTGTGAAGAAGTTAACTATGCTGCCCACTAGTTTCCCTTAAGAGTCCAAAGTGCTAAAAGGCAGCAATCTTTGAAGGGATATTTCTTGGAGACTGTGATGCTTAAAGAATATTCGTCTAAGGCTATGGGATCGTGTTGGGATCATCTATAAAAACCTCTCTCGGTTTTTTCTATCTCAGAGGCGTATTCCTGTGGTGATGACTTTTCAGTGGAGGGAAAAGTTGCCAGATGCAAGCAGTGTAAAGTTGCAAAGTGGTGCAACTTTCATTCCACAACTTGTACGACCAAATAGACTATTCCAACACGTCTAGATGGGCACGTTTATGCTAGGGATGGTCCTCTTTTGTACCCAAATATGCCGAATCACTCCGAGCTACATTGGACCAATGATTTCCCTTAAGAATCCAAAGTGCTAAAAGGCAGCAATCTTTGAAGGGCTATTTATCAAAGATCATGATACTTACAGACTCTCCATCCAAGGCTATTAGATCATGTTGGGACCATCTACAAAAACCTCTCTCAGTTTTTGCTATCTTGGAGGTGTTTTTCTGTGGTGATGACTTTTCAATGGAGGGAAAAGTTGTCAAATGCAAGCAGTGTAAAGTTGCAAAGTGGTACAACTTTCATTCCGCAACTCGTACGACCAAACAGACTGTTCCAACACATCTGGATGGGTACGTTTACACTATGGATGGTCCTATTTTGCACCCAAATACACTGAATCACTCTGAGCTACATTGGTTCGACAATTTCCCTTAAGAGTCCAAAGTGTTAAAAATCAGCAATCTTTGAAGGGATATTTCTCGGAGACCGTGAGGCTTGCAAACTCTCCATTCAAGGCTATGGGATCACATTCAGACCATCCACAAAAACCTTTCTCGGTTTTTTCTATCTCATAGGCATTTTCCTGTGTTGATGACTTTTCAGTGGAGGGAAAAGTTGCCAGATGCAAGCAATGCAAAGTTGCAAAGTGGTGCAACTTTCATTCCACAACTCGTACAACTAAATAGATTATTACAACACATCTAGATGGGTACGTTTAGGGATGGTCCTCTTTTTCACCTAAATACACCGAATCACTCTGAGCTACATTGGACCGACGATTTCCCTTAAGAGTCCAAAGTGCTAAAAGGCAGCAATCTTTGAAGGGCTATTTCTCAGAGACCGTGATGCTTATAGACTCTCCATCCAAGGCTACAGGATCATGTTGGGACCATCTACAAAAACCTCTCTCAGTTTTTTCAATCTCGAAGGCGTTTTCCTGTGGTGATGACTTTTCAGTGGAGCTAAAAGTTGCCAGATGCAAGTAGTGTAAAGTTGCAAAGTGGTGCAACTTTCATGCCGCAACTCGTACGACCAAACAGACTATTCCAACACATCTGGATGGGTATGTTTACGCTAGGTATGGTCCTCGTTTGCAACAAAATACACCAAATCACTCCGAGCTACATTGGATAGAGTGAAATTAGGTGAAAATTTGATGCAGACACAAGGGAACAATCACAAATGCTTTCCAACCTGCCTATTTGAGGCATCTAATAAGATTATTTTGACCTCTTTGGATAGTCTGAAACTCCCTTAAAACTTGACAAGCAACTAAATACACATTTCCCTCTTTAACCCCCTTAAACCCTTGTAATTTAGTGAGAAACTAGTTTTTGTCCAATTACTCCACAATTTTCCAAAACACCAGACCAACACATGACTAATTCAAACACCCATATCCAAGTTACACAACATATATGAGAAACAACATAGACTCGTTTGGATCAGTGTTGACTTCCTATACATTCACCCTTGAAAAGGCTACTTAATTAGCCAAAAAATGCAAAGAAACATAGCTTCAAACACGACACAAACCCCTGAAACCTTGGGGTAGAAAATACATTTCCAAGAAAACAAATATTCTACAATTGGATTCCATTTGTATGGACCTGTAACCATCAAATTAGAAAACCCTTGTTTTTAGTGTAATTCTTGAGGGTTTATTGGATGTAGCACTTCCACAACCTTTCAGACTCTGCCACCACCTTAGAAACCTTTTTTTAGGCCCCAATATGCTTAGAAAACAAGGAAAATTTTGGTATCTCAGACATTTTTGCAAACCCTAGGGTAAAAACTCTATTTTCAAGTGAAAAAAAACCATAATTTTTAGACCTTTAACTCTTCATTTTATTTCAAAACCCAGTTCTCCATGCTTTCAACTCTTGAAATATCATTTCCTAATCCCTACCAACTCATCCCACTAATTCAAATTGGCACACAGTAGGTGGGATGAGATTCAGGCCAGTAAAATTGCAAAACTCTTATTCCCCCATTCAGGAATCCGTCTAAAGAAAGTCTGAGTTTTGAGGCACAAAATGAATAAAGAAACCATCTATTAAGAAGTCAGAATAAATTCAAGACATGTAATAATGTTTCTACATAAATTTTTGATACAAAAATGCTTGAATGGATTGTGCACAAGCATAAAACACAAGAAAAATAGTAAAATATGAACCGAGCAATCGAAACTTTATTGATTCAAAGAAAAAAAACTCCTTCAACCAAACCTGTCTCGAGCCCTTGAAGGCCTTAAGTACATTTATATTCCTTGGAATCCAACTCCCAATGCCTTTAAACACCAATATTAATTGAGTTTTGAAACCTTAATGACCGTTGAAGGCCAAAATACAAACATTTTTCACATTAATATGACTCATAATGAAATGTTGCACTTTTCCACTTCTAGCTTTACTATGACCTCACTTAATGGTTTGAAATAACATCATTACATTTTCAAAACACTGTTCTTGCTTGTCCCTAAACAAATTTACTAATTTTTCCTTCAAAGGCTACAAAGCAACAACTAGGACAAGTTGGGATCTCCATGTTTTTTTGACCCTAAAAGTTGAAAACTCCTCCTAATACATGACCATTAGGACTATTAGATCTCACTAAAGACAAAAACTCAAAATATTAACACTTTAATCATTGAAATGATCCACAATGATATTGTGGTGTAGGTCCTCCTGCACTAAAAATGGTGGTTACAACTTGCTAATGTGGGAAAATGAGAAATCTATATTGTCACAATAGAAAAGATGCTTAGACTAAAAAATCTATATTAATCTAAACAACTTGAATGATGATGAATTGGTGATGCAAACTATAAAAGATGCTTAGAATAACCAATCTATATTATTATAAATGACACAAAATATGATGAGATGGTAATCCAAACTATAAAAGACGCTTAGAATAACCAATCTATATTGTTGCAATCTATTGCATACCTCTCTAAAAGGATCAAAGCTCACTATTGTTGCAGTAGGTCCATGATCAATCATGCTAGGAATATCGCAAAAATGGGAAAATGAAAAATCTATATTGTCACAATAGAAAAGATGCTTAGATTAACAAATCTATATTAATCTAAACAACTTGAATGATGATGAATTGGTGATACAGACTATAAAATATGCTTAGAATAACCAATGTATATTATTCTAAATGACACAAAATATGATGAGATGGTAATGCAAACTATAAAAGATGCTTAGAATAACCAATCTATATTGTTGTAATCTGTTGCATACCTCTCTAAAAGGATCAAAGTTGGCTATTGTTTTAGTAGGTCCATGATCAATCATGCCAAGAATATCGTAAAAGTGGGAAAATGAGAAATCTATATTGTCACAATAGAAAAGATGCTTAGACTAATAAATCTATATTAGTCTAAACAACTTGAATGATGATGAATTGGTGATGCAAACTATAAAAGATGCTTAGAATAACCAATGTATACTATTCTAAATGACACAAAATATGATGAGATGGTAATGCAAACTATAAAAGACGTTTAGAATAACCAATCTATATTGTTGTAATCTATTGCATACCTCTTTGAAAGGATCAAAGTTGACTATTGTTGTAGTAGGTCCATGATCAATCATGCTAGGAATATCACAAAAGTGGGAAAATGAGAAATCTATACTGTCACAATAGAAAAGATGCTTAGACTAACAAATCTATATTAATCTAAACAACTTGAATGATGATGAGTTGGTGATGCAAACTATAAAAGATGCTTAGAATAACCAATCTATAATGTTCTAATTTGTTGCATACTTCTTTGAAAGGATCAGAGTTGGCTATTGTTGCAGTAGGTCCATGATCAATCTTGCCAAAATAACACAAAATTGCATACAAAATATCACTATTAAAGACACCTGCATTGCAATAGTATATAAAAAATCAATATTAAATAGAGAACACTAATGAACTTAATCATAATGAACATAAGAATTCTACCTTCCATTCTTGAAAATGCTATTCAAGTGTGCCTGAAGGGTCATCTCTTTGCTTAAGAGTATCCAATTTTTCTTCATGATTAGTATTACTAAGTGTCCATAGTTATTTTTTCTTTGGTCTGGCATGATGCTTCAATAACTTAACATTTGTTGCTATAACAAGGTGCGAATACATGAGAATGGTTTTTTGTTTCTTGTAGTCTTCAAATGCAGGTATGCCATTCTTTCTAATGAAGTATGTTCACAACCAAGTTCTTGCAACCACAATTGAACCTGTAGGATACACAAAACCATCATCATCTTCCATTGGTTGTGTTAGCTTATGCTTTCCCCGCACACATTGAGCCAACCAATAGTTTGATCTCTCTTCATTCCCCTATAGTGTAACAAATGCAAAAATATGTCCTAGCTGTAGTAGATCTGAAAGCATGTCATAATCAACTGAAATTTCCATTGTGTCATTTGTCATGGATATTGTTTGAGATAAAGGAGTTAGATATTGTGGTACCCATGTATCCAACCACTCACTTGACTCACACTAAATACAACTCGAACAAAAACAAGCCAACTCTCGTGTCCAAATGGTCCATGTGCCTACATCTGAGCTTTGAAATGAATGCATCTTTGAAGAATCTTTGATTGTATGACAATCCAATCTTCCTCCCACTATACCCTCCTCAACGAACCAAAAGAATCTACACACTATTGAATCAAGTGTTCATCCCTGTGACAATGTTGGAACTACACCAATCAATAATAGAACGTGCATCGCTGAATTTTGCTCTTGAAATCTTCAATTGCTCCTTAACTAGATCTCTCTTTACGCATGCACCTGCTCCATCATGCTCCCCTTTCCCATTTCCAGCTTCAAAAAAACTCCAAATATGAGGTAGACCCCTCTCTATATACATTCTACTCAACCAATAAAACATACGAGCATCCTTGAATTGACCTATGCAATTATCTGACCAAATTAGATGTCAGCCCAGTGCTATATCATGCTCCTGCAAGAACTCAAAAAATTCTCGAAACAATGTTGGACATACTCAAACGAGTGAGATCTATCATCACTCATATAAAAATGATACTCTGATTATCTTTCGATCCTCCTTTGTACTATCAGGTGCATGTATAAATGTTATGTGGACAAAAATAGCAATCTGAATGGAATTGTAATACTAAGATTGTACCTCATTTTGTGGTTGCAATGTGTAGTTTTCTGCAAAATCAACCACTGATATAATAGTGCCAATAAAAAAAGAGTCCTTACAAATCCTAAATTTTTTATCCAACCACTGAGACCTATGACTATGCCTTGCATACTTGTAGAAAATATTGTCCTTAAAATATGAAATAAAATCAGCAACACTGCATTCTTTTGAAACCAACTCACATCTAGAACCTTCACCTCCACTCTGCAAAGTATATTTGACTATCTCATATCTCTTTTTCTCAACAGGCTTCTTTCCAAATTCATGTTTGAAAATATCATGAAAAAATTGAATGAACTTTGACAAGCCACTGCATTGTGAGCACTTTGCATTTAAACAATCATTTCTATAGAAAAAGCAACCATCATCTCTAGAACATAAAAAGAGATCTAGCAAGTCCCTTGATGATTTTGGAAGATGCATTGCACCACACTCATGCAACATTTCATTAGTATGCAAAGTAGAACAGATATAGCATAATAGTTCATGGTACATTGAAAACTCCACATGGTATTTGCAACAACAAGTATTATAAATTTTAAGAGGCACACAATAGAATGGCTTCAAACCTTCAAAAGTCCTTTGTGAGATTTCCATATTTGGATGTGTTTCAATAAATTTTTTGAACAACATTGTTTGGCTTGATTCCAAGAAATATTTAGGATGTGGTGTATGGTCTCAATTGCTAATTCTTAACTTTAAAACATCCTTTGCATTGGGTGATACTCTAGAGTTATCATGCCAAAATTGTTGAATTACCTACTTTACATTATCAGTTAGCTTCTTATCAACACGTGGAAGCCTCCCGGAAAAATACCATGTATCATTTTGAAGAGTATCATCTATTCTTTCTCTTCTTGCAAGTGCTCTATCAAAATTTTTATGATTATGTCAAAATCAATACA